>JAVTVJ010010645.1:0-24197 GCA_034509425.1 Eopsaltria australis | reverse complement strand
GCAGCAATGAAGGCGGGCGGCGGGGCAGGGGCACGGCGGCTTTGGAGAGCCGGGCCCCGGCCTTCGAGAGATGCCGCTGCTGCCTGTGCGGGCACAGGGCGGGGGGCAGGAAGTGCGGCGGCTCCCAGAGACTCCCTCCTTCCCTCCCCGGGAGCCGTGGGGCGTGGTGAGGCGCAGGGGAGGGGCAGTGGCGGTGGCGAGGGTGAGGGAGAGAGGAGGATGATTAAAGAGGCTTGAGATGTCACCGTGTGACTGCTCCTGACCTGTCTTTGGCAGCCCAGAGTCTTCTAGGATGTGAGCATGGAGCGCCTGTCCCTGCCAGTGACCTCCTGGCTCCTTGGAAGCCCCGGAGAGCCCTGCGATGTCACCATGGAAGGCGTGTGAGGCTCATGCAGGTGAGCTTGGGGCTCTTGAAAAACCTGACTCTCTCTGGGATGTGAGGGTGGGATCCTTGGCAGGGCCTTTGACCTGACTTCTCTTGAGCGGTTTAGAGAAAGCTGGCATGTCCCCATGGAACTGTTGTCCCTGCTGGTGCCATCAGAGTTCTTGAGCAGCCTAGAGACACATGGCATGTCAGCCCAGAGCTGCTGCCATTGCCTGGGATCTCACTGATCTTTAGGAGCACAGCAGCTGCTGGCATGTCACAGTGGAAGCCCTGGGAGTGCCTGTGACAAAGCCCTTCTTTAGCAGCCTGGAGAGCCCTGGCATGTCCCTGTGGAGTCCCTGTAACAGCGTGGGACCTCATGGTTCTTTTGCAGCCTTCAACAGCCTGGCAATGTCACCATCGAGCTGCTGGGAGTGCCTGGGACAAGACAACTTTTTCCCATCATGGAGACTTCTAGGATGTCAGCGTGGAAGCCGTGTGAGTGCCTGTGACATGGCAGCTGCTTAGCAGCCTGGAGACACTTGTGATGTTGCCATTGAGAGCCTGTGACAGCCTGTGAGGTCAGTGTGGTTTGGCAAATGGGAGACTCCTGGGATGTCCCCATGGATCCCCTGGGATTGCCCATGACCTCAGTGTTGTTTAGGATCATGGAGAGCACTGGGATGTCACCCTAGAAGCTGAGTGAGTGCCTGTGCCAAATGGGCTCCTTAAGATGTAGAGAGCCCTGTGTTGTCCTCATGGACACTGGTGACTGCCTGTGACCTGCCAAGTTGTTGGAAGATGCAAGAGCTCTGGAATGTCCCAGTGGATGGCCTGTGCCTGTGTGTGATCTGGACTTTTGAGCAGGCTGGAGACAAGTCTGATGTCAGCATGGACTGGAGTGGGGGGTGGTGGTTCAGGGAGGTAAGGCTGTGGGAGGAACGTGTGGCAGGGCTGGCTTGGAGCCGCTCAGGCTCTGGGTGGGCAGGGACAGCACCAGAACCCAGGCCTGGGAAACACTCGTGTCCCCCACTGGCCAAGTCTGGTCACGGGCAGCAGGTCTGCCCTCCATTGGGATGGGAGGTCACGTCACCCCAGTGGGACAGGGGACCAGGTGTACCCCCTGTCCCCAGCCTGCCAAATCTGGTCAGGGAAGGCCAGGTCTACTCCCTGGGGTCTCAGCCATGGTCTGCCTGCTGCTGCCATGGGAGGCCTTCCCTCCTCTCCCGGTCAGGCCAGGTCTGCTCACCAAAACAATGGCAGTAGTGGTATTTCAGTGATGGCCTGGATTCCAACAGGGGATCACCCCACAGTGGCTGCTGACTGTACCCCAGGCTCTACAGGGTCTTCTTTCCCCACTGAGTCCACCAAGCCTGTTCCCTGAGCTTTGGTTTCACTGGATAGTAGGGACAGTGGGAATCTCATCCATCCATTCATGTGCATGATTAATGAGATGATGAGGCATTTGGCTATTTAACAGATATTTTTACATCTATATTTACATATATGTCCCTTTCTGGGTTAAGTGTAGGTGGCCCATGCACCTTGGTCAGATGCAGTACAATTTGGTCCTGATTAAGGGTTGAACATAGGTGGCCTGTCCTGGCTGCTTTGCTCACTTCTGTCTGTAAATGCTAGTCCTCCTTGAGGCAGGTCTAGTTGTTAGATCCTCATCCAGCTCGGGCTATCTGGCCAACCCTTCCCACTGGGTGTAAAGATGGAAACTCTCATCAGTCTGTACCCAAGAGTTACAAAACTCCAACCTCACTAAATCAGCCTTCTCTTGCAGCAGTGGAGAGGGTGCAGGTGTAAAATGTATGGCCAGGAGTTCCTTCAAATCTGAAGGATCAGTTGATGTGGCCGTTCATACATGGAATAATCGTATGGACTGCACCATTGTGCACATTTGTAGGTTTAGTCAGTCCAGTTGAGGGTGGTCTAAGTCAGCAGCAGACGCTCAGCTACTGTTGAGCTGTGTTGATCTAATGCTCATGGAGCAGGCTCTGGGTAGTGAGGTCCTTAAAGGTGCTACCAAAAAATTGATTTCACCTTTTTGTGAAGCTGTTGCTGGGTGGCGAGTCCAAATGATGGGAAGGGGTGTCGCAGTAGAGACGGACACACGACACACTCATAATCCAAGGACAGAAAAGTTTTTTATTATTCTCTGTTAGTAGTTTTATAGCTTTTTCTCAGCTACTGTGGTTTGTTCTGATTGGCTGCTTAGCAAACAATGACAGGGCTGTCTGCAACACAAGGACCATTGAAAGAGCAAAACAATTGGCTATAGAAGCAATTAGTTCCATATTGTAATCAAGTTCCTTCTGGTACACTCTTGATGTTCCACAGCAGAAACATCTTCTCCTTGTTTGAAGAACATCTACTTTGATTATCTTCTTGGCTGTCAAGGTGGCTTTCATTGTGGCTGCAGGTTGTCATGGAGTTTTCTCACAGGTAGATTTTGACTGTTTTTAAGTCAGCCTCTGTGAGGCTTTCAGACCAAGTGTCAGCCTCATCAAAGCCCATCAAGGGGTATCTGTTCCCACCTCTCTCACACTGGGGCAGAAGTCGACTCAGTGAGTGCGAGGGTGTCTGGTGGGAGCAGTGCAACTTCCATGGCAAGGCCCAGTTAGTAACTATGCTCCCATAGTTTGCTGGATAGGAGGTAGGGACAGAGGGAATCTCTTTCATCCATTTGTGAGCATCACTAATTAGATGACGAGGCATTTGGCTATTTTTTGAACACCTCTGAGTACTGTATGTTCCTTTTCCAGGTTAAGTATAGGTGGGGTGGGGGTTCAGCTCTGGGCTCTTCCCCCTTGGCTTCCTGTTCCTGAGGGAATCCTCATTAGCTCCTTTCCCTCCCGTGACTGATATGCTGAAATCCAGGGGGTCACCACATCTGAGCTGAGGTCACAAGCCCAAATCTGTGCTGCCCCATGCAGGTGTTTCAGTTCCTTTGGAGTTTTTCAATTCCATGGCTTCCTGTTCCTCTGCATACACAGGTGAGCAGCTGGCATCTAACAAAGGGGAGAGAAGGGAGGGCTGCAGAGGCTCTGGTGACAGGGGAGAGCAGGGGAAGATCTGCCCTCTGCCCAGCCCTGCGCTTGCTCCCCTGGCACAGCCTTCCCATGCAGCTCGTGGCTGGAGGGTGCCCAGCAGAGGAGCTGCCGTGCTGGAGCACGGCGTGGAGGGGAAAGCCCCAGGGCCCCGGGCTGAGGAACGTGCTGGCAGATGGACAGGAAAGGTGCAGCATCCACTGTCACCGAAACCCGGGAAATAAACTGTCCAAATAGTTGGAGAGGTTAGAGAGCTGACATTCCTTTATCAGCAGTGCTGGATGCATGGGGACTTCTCCTCAAAGCATGCATGCTGAGACCAAGGTTTATATTCCTGAAACTAATACTTAGTCATCACTCTTTTGAATCCATGCATCTGTGCTAATTATTTCCATGGCCTTGTTTGGATATGGTTCCAGGTGTTCTTCTGATGAGTCTTTTCTCCTTGAGAGTATCTCAAATATCAAGCATTGATGGACTTCTCTTACCATTCTTTCTTCTGACACCCAGCCCTCCTTCTCAAATCTAAGACAGCAGCTCGTACATTATGAATCACTGATGCAAGGAACCAAGGACGCCTTAGGTGGAACGCGACTTCTTAGTGACAGACGTAGGGAGTTAGCACAAGGCCACACTGATCTCTGGCATTTGTGCTGAGCCCTGTAGGTACAAAACCAACAGGGCCCCTCACTCACCCGTCTGCAGGGGCTGCAGCGTGGGCACCTTTGGGGGCTCTGCTGGGGAGATGCTTTCCTGGGGAGCCCTGTGCTCCTCCCAGGCCACCTGGCTGTCACATCCACCATGAATGCCTTCTCCTCTTTAACAAAGATTAAATCCAGTTTAAATAATTCATTGTCCTCATCCCTAAGGTGTTGTTCCTAGGAAACAGTCCAGTTCTCCTTCTTAGCATCACAGCTAAGGGTGTCCCAGATGGAATTGTGTCATTTCATCCTGGCATCCTGAGGAATTGGGCAGTTTCCAATGATACGGGCGGAAGTCTCAAACTCAGTGCCACAATGCCTGCAGGATCTCACGCAGTCTCCATGTCTACTCCTTTCCAGGAACTCTCTTGTAGGGTAGACGTTGGCTCTCAATGGAAGCACGGTAATCAACTTGCTGTGAGGTATGCCTCTGCAGGGTGTTATCCATCCATTACTGATCTTATCATTCTCAAAGTTCTCAATACCATGGCCCTGGGCAACCAGCTGTTTGCATTTCTGGAACTCGGTCTTCTGCCAATTGCAAGGTCTTGGATAGCAGAATTTTTGGACTGGTGCCTCCCATTCTGACAAACCTTCATCACCACCCACCACACTCTCCAATCTTGGAATAGGTTCCCAAATTTGCGGGATGGACTCTTTATTTCCTCCAGCTCAAACCCACAATTCCTCGTACAACTGTACCAGATGATCACCCTTCAGAAATGCCACAAGAGCCTTATCTGAAGACCGTGCAAGTCTATGCAGGCTCCGCACTTGTATGCTCGGAATAAGCACCGCCAGTTTCAAGATACCTAATCCCCCAGGTTTACAACTAGAGTACAAGATCTTGTCACTCCGCACTGCTGAGCACATGCCTGGCCTCCCACTTATTCTACACCTCTCGTGTCTCTTCACAGCACCAGACTAGAGTCGAGCTCAATAGGGTCTCCTTTCCCCGCTGATTCCGCCAAGCCCGTTCCCTTGGCTGTGGTTTCGCTGGATAGTCAGTAGGGACAGTGGGAATCTCGTTCATCCGTTCATGCGTGTCACTAATTAGATCCCCCCCAGTGCGTGCCCGGCAGGACGGCGTCGGCAGCAGGGCTGTCCTGCAGCCAGGATTGATGCTGGGCTGGGAGATGGAGCAGGAGAGAGGGGGAATGGGACACTGACTTCCTCCTCACCTGCCTGGATGTCCTGGGGCCTCTTCCTCTTCCTCACAGCCTTCTCCTCCATCCAGCCAAGGTTTGGGAATGGGAAATGCTGGTCTGGAGAGAAAAACAAGGTGTGGGTGTGTCGGCGTGGTCCAAGTGCATCTTTAGACATCACCAAGTGCATCATGACTGTAAGAAGCTCTTAAACACTGTGCTGGTTTTAACTGGTGGGAGAAATGAACCCCACTGAACTGCCCCACAAGGGATTAAGGTCAGAGTTACAATTCACCAAAGAGATTACAAGAAATACAATGCTACAGCCTTGACCCACAAAGGCCGAGTTTAACCAGGCACCCTGGGACAAGAACAGAATGGTGTTTGTTAGTTCCTGTGCTGAGCACCACGTGCATGCATAGCAAAAGGAAAGAACACAAAACCTGTTGGTCAGTGGTGGTCACAGTCCTGTCAAAGTGATGGCTGCAGTCTTGTTGACAGCAGTGGTCACAGTCCTGTTGGAGTTCTGCTCCTCCTCCAGATCTGTTGAGTGTGGCCACAAGTTCCCAAGACCAAAGATTATATAGGCTCACATTCAGGTGGGAATGCTCAGTCCCTCCCCCTGGGTGGGGAGTTTTACAAGGGAATGATGTAATCCTGTGAGTCATGGGATATTTTGGGAGTCCTTGATGGTCTCAGTCCTTGCAGCTGCCCATTGTGCTGGTGCCATTGAGCCCATGCTGGCCCATTAGCAGAGATGATCCCCCCAGGCTGGGTGGGACTGTGCTGGTACTTCCCTGGAGAGAGTTATCACAGCTGAGTCATTGGTGTGAAGGAAAAGAAACACTGCCCTGCCTCCCAGGGTTTGCCTCTCCTTCCTTATCTCTTTTAACATTCACCTGTAGCCTGAGGGGTCAGGGGAGAACTGGGCAGCTCCTGCAAACGACCCATCATGAACAGCTCATCAGGAATGAGATAAGGGGAGTAGAATGCACAGTTGGGTTACACCCACAGAGTGCTAAACTGGCGCCCTGCTGCTGTCACCAGCACAGGCTGGCAGGGAAATGTCATTGTAAGAGCTGGCTGCACTTGGCTTTCAGCCAAGTCACCCATGGGCAGGGTCTCCTCCCACCCCAATCATTTCCTGATTCTGTCAGGGACTCGCTTCTCTTTCCTTCTTCCCTCTGCTTCCAGCTGGGAATGTGCTGGAAAATGTCCAGCAAAGCCACCTTTGCACTCTGCTCTGGGAGCCCCCACGGCTGCTGGACCTTGTGCCCTGGCCCTGCACAGCTCCCTTGGGAGGCACGGCAGGACCAGCCTCGGGAATGGCCCTCTGGGATCCATGGCACACACTCCAAGGCTCTGGAATGCCAGTTCCCAGCATGGAAAAGATGTTCCTGCCCTTGAAGGCAAAGCTCTCAAGAAGGAGCCAAAAGTCAATTGCAGCAAGATCTTACAGGGACATTTCAGTGCCAGCCTCCAGAGCTTCATCCATGGTAGTTTTAGCTCCTGGATTGGGAATTAAATGAGGGGAGGATCTTTGGTGGGAGCTGTCCTGTGTCAGGAGAGGCGCTGAGATGGAAAGAGAGCAGCCAAAGAAAGGCAGGGGAGAAAGGAGGACACAAACACAATCAGCTGAGAAGGTGGCACTCTGAAAACAGACCTGGAACTGACTGAAAATGAATGGGACAGAAATCAATCATTCTGAAACTTTCATTTCCTATCAAAATACACTTTCCTCCATTTCTCACAAACCTCCTCTTGGTGTCATTCTGCAGGGCTTTCAGAAAGTGCTTTGTTCTGAGTGGATGTTCCAGGCTGCAGACACAAGGAAAGAGGGAATGGGGATTGTCCTGCTCCTGGTGAGTTTGACATCCTCAGGGGAGGAGATGAGGCGGCACCAGAAGAAAATGGCAGCTGGGCTTCACCCTTCCATAAAAATGGACATTTTGTTGCAACAAGACCCATTTTGAAGAAAACCAGGAAATTTTGGGATGAAAAGGACAATTTGGAGTGAATTTCAGATTCTTGGGGTGAAAAAATGAGGTTTTGGAGCTAAAGTGAGGATTTTGGTGTTGACTTGTGCAGTTTGGAGTTAAAATGGGATAATATAGGGGGGGGGAAACAGGAAATTTTGGACTGAAATAAGTGATTTTTGAGGTAAAAAAGGATATTTTGTGGCAAAGTGGACAATTTTGTGGCAAAATCAAGATTTTGGGCAAAAAATAGAGATTGGGGGATTAAAATAAGGGTTTGAGGGATAAAAGATGATTATGGGATGATTTGTGGCCGCAAAATGGGAATTTTGGACCGGAATAGGTGATTTTTTTTGGGGTAAAAGGGACGATTTTTTGGGAACAATGGAGAATTTTGTTGCAAAAGCAAAAATTTGGGGGAAAAATAGAGATTTGGGGGATTAAAATGGGGGGTTTGGGGGCAAAAAATATGACTTTGGGATGATTTGTGGCTGCAAAACGGGAATTTTGGGGTGGAAGGGTCCGGTTTGTGAGGAAAATGGAATTTTGATGTGAGAATGGGAAATCAGGGGGAAAAGTGGGGATTCTGGGTGAAAACCGGGAATTTTGGAATTCAAATGAGTGTTTTGCAGATGAAAATGAAGAATTTGGGATTGAAATGGATAGGAAGCCGGTGGGGGAGGGATGGAAATCTGTCCGTGTCTCTGTGGCTGCCCCCACAGGGGTGTGATGGCTGATCCCAGACCCCCAAGGGTCACAGGCAGGGCTGCCTTCACGGAATGCTCACCTGGTATTGAGGGGCAGCGTGGGAGCCCCTGCATCTTGGAGCACCCAGCTGCCCCCCATGTTTGGAGGTGCCTGAGGAGGGCTGGGACCATGCCAGGGACATCCTGCAGTGACATCTCAGCTGTCCCACCCTGCATGCGCTCAGTGCCAAAGCTAACCCTGATCCTGATCTCAATCTCAGTCTACATTTAGACACACTCACAGTCCCGTATTTAATCTCATCCCAGCCCCAGACTTGTCTGGCCCCCGACCCTATCTCAACCCCAGACCCTTTCTCAAGCCAATCCTATGATTAGCCTTAACCTCAGTTCCAGCTCCAAAGCAAATCTCAGCTCTAACTCCAGCCCCAGCCCTAATTCCAACCCCTTCCTAAATCCTCAGTCCCAATCCAAACCCCACATTTAGCCCTTCTAGGGGTTTGGGGGTGTCTCTGTCCCTCTCACCCCGATGATGTCTGGATGGGGTCACACCAGGGGTGAGAGGGACAGAGACCCCCCGGCCTCCCCAGGTGTGAGAAAATCAGAGAGCCCCTCCAGCCCCCAAGCACACTCAGTGGTGAGAGGGACACAGAGGCCCTGGTCCCCAGCCCTGCACAAGCATTCCCTGAAGCGAGAGGGATGGAGACCCCCCTGAGCATCCCCCAGGGCGAGGGGGACAGGGACTCCCCGGAGCATCCCCTGGGGTGAGAGGGACAGAGACCCCTGAGCGTCCCCTGGGGTGAGAAAGATTGAGACCTACCGGGGAATGGCCTGGGGTGAGAGGGACAGGGACAATCCCCCTTGGGAGTGCCCTGAGGTGAGAGGGACAGGGACAACCCCTCCAAATCCCCTCCTAAGATTCCCCCCGGGTGAAAGGCACAGAGACTCCTCGGGCATCCCCTGGGCAGCAGACAAAATAAACTTGGCAGAAATCAAATCTAACTCGACATAAAAAGCTTTGAGCAATATTTGCTCTTCCTACAAGTCACTTGTGATGAAAACGCAGACAAATCCCAGACATTAATACAAGCATTAAACTGACAATACAAGCAATTATGGTGGCAGTTCACAGTTTCATCAGTTCCCGCACAGCTCCAGCTCAGCTGCTGGCAGGTTCCAATAATGGAAAAATGAAAATTTTCCAAAATCCAATTATTAAAAGGGAGGGAAAACACTTTATATCTGTCACAAAGGGGATGTGCCCACCCACGACAGCCATTTCCCCCACAAGTTCTCTCACACCCCTCTCAGAGGAAGCTGCGTCCAAGCTTCTAAGAAAGATGCACAACCTCCCCAGAGGAGGAACAGTGCTGTCAAAGCTACTTGGGGTCAGATATCAGTGCCCTGCACCCACTGTGCCAAAATATTGTCACAGTCTGGTTATTAAAATTTTTAGAGGGACATCTCTGCCCCAATTAAGGTGCTAACAAGACCAAATCCAAAGTAATTGGTGTGGATTTGATTGATCAGTAAACGTGAGGTAGAGAGAGAGATGGAAAGAAAGAGAAAAGAGGGGGAGAGCAAGAGAGTGACAAGGACAGAGACCTCTTCTGGGGAGGGGCAGGTGTGACACTGTCCCCTGTGTGTGTCTGGCCTTCACAGGGTGGGGGTTTCACACCTGAGCCAGTCTGGGTAAGGGGGGTGGTGTTCACTCCTCCTGAACAGGGGTTACCCCACAGTCTTAGGTTACCAAAAGTATGTATTCCATCACCATTTTTAGAAGTTGTTAGAAACAGGTGGGGCAGTGTTCTTTATCTCTTCCTTGAGTCATCCCTGATAACTCCCTGCAGGGGCAATCTTCTGCTAATGGCCCATCAAACCTCCCTGCATGACTCACAAAATGACATCATCCCATTGTGAGATGCTCCAGCCAGGGGGAGGAACCAAGCATTCCTACCTGGATATAAGGTGAGGTTTGCAACACCATGGGCAGCACTATCCACTGGATTCCCAGAGGACAAGAGCTCCATAATCAGCACTGGACCTCCAGAACAGGACCAGACTTCACTACAGGATCACTGCCTTGATAGAATCACATTCGTCACTCCAAGAGGACTGCAGCCACCATCGGACTGCTACCACCACCCTGACCAACAGCGTGTCAGGTCATACCCTAACTCTGCCAGTTTAAGCCAGAGTTTTCTGTCTTTATTTTAATTTTCCTATTAGGTTTTTGTTCTGTCTTGGAATCTCTCACTGGTTTGCTTTCAAACTAGTACAGAACCCCAGATGCCTGGGGACTTCTAGAGAGGGACTTGGACAGAGGGACTTTAAACTCAACTTGCTCATCCCTTGTTTTCCCCCTGAAACCAGGATTTCTCATTCCCAAATCTTGGCCAGATGGGGAAGGAGGCTGTGAGGAAGAGGAAGATGTCTCAGGACATCCAGGCAGGTGGGGAGGAAGTCAGTGCCCCTTTCCCCCTCTCTCCTGCTTCATCTCCCAGCCAGGCATCGCCCCTGGCTGCAGGGAAACCCCACTGCAGACGCCGTCCTGCCGGGGACGCATTGGGGGCATCTCCTTCCCCTTCCCTCTGGCACGGAGGCAAATCCCATCCTCTCCTTGTTGTTCCTCCCGCAGACACTGAGCTGAGGATGGAGACCAGGGCGGACAAATCCCCGCAGCAGAATCTCAATGAAGAGGGCTTTTTGAGCAGCTTCACAATGCAGGAATCCAACACGGAGGAAAAGCCCCGGAGATCCCACAGGAGGAGGGGCTCCAAAGCCAGCCCAGGGTGCTCCAAGGAGGAAAGAGCCACCTTGTGCCAGGAAGGCGGCTGGAGATCGAGCCAGAGCTCAGAGCTGGTGGTCCATGAACAGCTTCACACTAGGGAGAAACCCTACAAGTGCTTGGAGTGTCAGAAGAGCTTCAGCTGGAGATCTACCCTGATTCGTCACCAGAAGATCCACACTGGGGAACGGCCCTATGAGTGTGGGGAATGTGGGAAGGGCTTCATCAGCATCTCCAGCCTTCTCATCCATCAGAACATCCACACTGGGGAACGGCCCTACGAGTGTTTGGAATGCGGCAAGAGCTTCAACCAGAGTTCCAACCTGATTGTCCACCAGCGCATCCACACAGGGGAGAGGCCTTACAAGTGTCCCGAGTGTGGGAAGAGGTTTCAGACCAGTTCCAACCTCCTCCTGCACCAGCGGATTCACACTGAGGAGAGGCCCTTCCGCTGCCCCGACTGTGGGAAGGGCTTCAAGCACAACTCCGTCCTCCTCACCCACCGACGCATCCACACCGGGGAGAGGCCCTACAAGTGTCCCCTGTGTGGAAAGAGCTTCTCACAGAGCTCTCAGTTGTGCAGACACCAAAGGGGGCACCAGTAAGGAAAGTCCTGTGAGTACCATGACTGCAGGAAAAGCTACATCTGCTGCTTCAACTTCATCTCCCATCAGAGGACCCACATTTGGCAGAGCCTTGGTGACCAACATTCCCTGTGCTCCACATGGGAAAGACGCCTGTCCCTTTCCCTGCCCCTGGCAGTGGTTTGAGGTGCAAAGAACATGAGGATCTGGCCATGCCCCCATCATTATATTCAATCTTGTCTCAGGTCATTTGCAGGGACAGGGAAAGGGACTCTCCCAAGGAGAAGGGTTTCCTTTCTGGATGGAAGAATATGCAGGGTCAGGAAGAGCCAGTCAGTGTTTCCCCAGTTTTGCCTGTAAATCATTTGTTTGTCTTGTCCCTTCTGTTATCAATATTGTTGCTGTTCCTCTTTGTTCCTTATCCCGTTGCTTTTCCCAGTAAATTGTTCTTATCCCAGCCCGGGATCTTTGCCTTTTGTGCTTTCCATGGGAAAGGGAGGGGAGCAAGAAGCGGTGCGGTTTTAGCGAGAGCACAAAATTGGGGAATCCCATTCCTGAACCCCAGCCCTTGGAATCCGAGCATCACAGCTGATTCCAGCCCTGGCTGCCACGGCAACAGCCTTGGGAGTGGGTCCGTGGCTGGGGCTGTGGGAACCTCTTCACTCTGGTACCTAGGGACAGGACTGGAGGGAACGGCTGGAGCTGAGTCAGGGCAGGTTTAGGTTGGCTCTCAGGAAAAGGTTTTTCCCCCAGAGGCTGCTCAGGCACTGCCCAGGCTCCCCAGGGAAGGGATCACAGTTCCAACGCTGTCTGACCTCCAGCAGAGTTTGGACACCACTGCCAGGCCCAGGCTGGGATTGTTGTGGTGTCCTGTGCAGGGCCAGGGTTCGGACTCAAGGATCCTGATGGGTCCCTCCCAGCTCAGCCAATTCTGGGGTTCTGTGATCCCATGACCCTCGGGATGGGACCACAAATGGTTGCCATGGCAACGGATTCTGCCTCCAGGCCTGAGCTGGTGTCCATGGCAACCACGCCTGGCATTGGGTCCCCATGGAGCTGCCAAGGGAGTGACCATGGCAAAGGGGCCTGGTGATGGTTGCCATGGAAACTGACCATAGCAATGGAGCCTGGTGATGATTTCCTGCTGAGGAGCCAATTTGTCACAGGCACTCAGAGGTGTTCCATGGGGACATTCCAGGAGTCTCCAGGCTCTTCAAGAGCTCCACGGTGACATCCCAGGAGTCCCTAGGCTGCCAAAGACCCAGGATGTCACAGACACTCACAGGGGTTCCTGTCATGGGCACAGTGGGAGCTTCAGGCAAAGTTGATTAGAGAAGCTCCCATTGGGTCTCGAAGTGTAGAAAGGACCCCCAACACTCCCCAGAGATCCCAAATCCCCAGGCTTTCCAAACTCCTGTGAGAGGAGCCTGGGAGTGGCTGGACCCAATCCCAGCCCCAGACTTTGTCAAAGGTTCATGTGTAAAAGACTGGACAGGTGGAATTGAACCTTAATGCAATTTGTCCCACAGGATTAACGATGGTAGATATATTTATATAAACACAGGTATGATTGATTCTGATTATGATTAGACAAAATGATCTTAACCAGAGTTATTTACTCCACAGTACAGGAGCAATAACAACTACTATTTGAATATAGTGCTCTAGGAAGAAATTCTGAGGCAAACAGGGCCTTGTTGGGCGTTCTTTGAGCCCACTGAAGGCAGAGCCTCCTGCTCCAGCAGGAATGGCCTTTCCTGTGCCAGGACCAGGGCAGATCCCACTGCAGGAAAAGTTCCAGGCCAGCCCCAACACAGTGAAGGCATCGGGCACAAGTGCAGAGTGACGTGGTGGGAGCTGTGCCGGGGAGAGCCTGAGACACCAAAGGCACCTTGGCAGCAGCAGCTGCTGCCAGGGCATGGCCAGAAGCCTCCCTTGGCAAGCCGGCCTGGTGGCCAGCACTGCAGAGCTGCTGCTTCAGGGGGTGATTTCTGGCTGGGCTCTGCCCCACCCCACTGAGTGACCTCAGCACTGACCCTTTCACAGCCCTTGTGCCTGAGCCCTGCAAAGCCCAAAGGTCACCTGTGCCACCCATCCTCTGTCAGCCCCTGGGGCAGGGGGAGGGCAAGGCCAGAGAAGGGGCTGCCTTTGGCTGCTCAATGTGGGGCCCAGCAGAGACCAGGAGTCAAGGGAGTGCATGGAGTCCACTGAGCAGCCCCTTCTCCCCACACTGTCCTAGAATGGTTTGGATTGGAAGAGCTCTGCAGTGCTCATCTCATCCAAACCCCCGCCAGAAGCAGGGACATCTTTCACCAGACCAGGCTGTTCAGAGTCCTCTCCCACCTGGACTTGAATGGTTCCAGCTTCCCTGGGAACCTGTCCTGGTGTGTCACCACCCTCATCATCAACAATTTCTTCCTTGTCTCTTCTTATCTGAACGTCCCTTCTTTTAGTTTAAACCTCCACCCTTTTTCCTATTGTGCCAAGCCCTACTAAAACCTTTGTCCTGGTATTCCCAATGAGCCGGGTTTCCATGGCAACTGCCATGCCAGGTGACCCAGGTGTCCTGTCCCAGTGACGGCTGCCATGGAAACAGTGCCCAGCACTGCCCCTTTCTGTCTGCCTGAGCTGGCCTTTGGCCCTGGCACTGGCCTTTGCTGCTTCTTCCTTGGGGGCTGCCCAGCCAGCGCGGCACAGGGCAGGTGGCCGTGGCACCAGCCCCCAGCAAGGGATCCCCTGTGGCTCTGGGCAGTGACAGCAGCCCTGAGCAAGGGGCTGGAGCAGTGGGGTCAGTGCAGTGTCCATGGCCACAGCCCCTTGCAATGGCCCAGGGCAGGTTGGGATGAGGATCCCCCCTCACAGCCAGCCCAGGGCAGGTTGGGATGAGGATCCCCCCTCACAGCCAGCCCAGGCAGGTTGGGATGAGGATCCCCCCTCACACCCAGCCCAGGCCAGGGCTGCACTGCCCTTCCCCACAGCCTGTCTGCACACAGGCACTTCCAGGGCTCTCCGCATTTTCCTTCCCCTCACTCTTGCCTCACTCACACACCTCCCAACAACCCACTGGGTGCTTTGAGCTGCTTTGAGGAGTTCAAAGGTGGTCTGTCCTTCAGGAACTGGTCGAATTCTGCCTTCAGCAACTATGGATTTGTGTTCACTGGAGAACTTCCACTGTGTCTAAAACATTCCTTGCATGCTTCTGTCTTGGGGAAGGGGAACCTCCTTGGAGGCACCTTGGGCTTGGCACACACTTGAGGAGGGTGTCTGTTTTCAGTGGGGAGACTCAGGAGTTTTAGATTGCTTACAAAAATTAAAGAAAAGGCCTCTTTGCCTGAGTGCAGGCAGCTCTGTGAGCAAAGCAGATGCCAGGTGAGTGAGGAGAGACAGGATGGGGTTGCGGAATGTGGAGCAGGGTTGTCCACACTGGCTCAGACCTCAAGTCAAAGCTTCTCTGAGCAGGCCACACCTCCTGAGGAGAGATCCTGGATCAGTAGCAGTCCCAGAATGCTGCAATCACCTCTTCTCTACAGAGAAAAATACACCCTTTAAAATAGGAAGATGGATTTATCAGAAGCTCTTTGAAATATTTCTGCTGAACTGAAAGAAAAAAGCTTCCAATGAATGAACAGCACCAGAGCAGAGGGAAATCAAGGCAGAGCCATGGTTTGTCAGGAGTGGCTTGATCCTAATGAGCCCCGTGGTGCATTTGGAGCTGAGCCCTTGAACCTCAGGGCCTGAGAGGAGATTGCACAAACCTTTCCAGGAGTCAAAGTCAGAGGAAAAATCCAAAGTGTCCCGAGCCATTAATGGGTCCCACTGAGGTCCATCCCCAGCACAGGCTCCTCATGGACCCCTTGGAGGAGAGAATTGGAGGCCAGGATTGCACAGAAACCTCTCAGGGACTCTGTATGGGAAGGAAAATCCAAAGTACCTTAAAACCTTGAGTTATCTCAAAGCATGAATGAGCCCCACTGAGTGTCAATGCAAAGCTCTCAAGGGACTCGTTAAGGTAAATAATTGAAGGCTAGGATTGCACAAACCTCTCTGACACCCCATGGCAAAAAGAAGTACTTAAATTAACCTGAGTACCTTGGAGCATTAATGAGCCCCACTGACAAAGGCTCTCAAGGGCCGAGTTACAGCAGAGAATTGGAGCCATGATTGCACAAACCTCTCAGAGACTCCCAGGCAAAAGCAAAAGCCAAAGTCCTTTGAAAAACCTGCAGTCCCTGGGAGCCCCCCCAGGGCCATTCCTGACCAAGGCTCCCCAGGGACTCCTTGCAGCAGATCCTTGAGGCCACTGGGGTGTGGGGGGGATGCTGAGGGCAGGACAAGGGGGTGACAGTGGCCAGCCTTGCTGGGGCTGTGCCAGGAGGCCCCAGGGCCTCAGGACAAGGTGTCTCCTCACAGCCCTTGCTGGCACAGATGCTGCTGTGCCCCAGGGCACCAAGCCTTGCCTTCTCTTTGTCCCCACCTGTCATCACTGCCTCCAATTTCCTGCTCTCCCTGGGGCCTGGGGACACTTTCTCAGTCCTGTCCCTCACTGGGACCCATTAACGCTCTCAGGAACTTTGGAGTTTGATTGTGACTTGGAGTTCTGGACAGGTTTCTTCAGCTCCCTCTCAGGGACTGATGTTCAGGGCTCAGCAGAGAGCCCCAGAGGGTCATTGCAGTGCTTGTGCTGTGTCTGTGCTGCTGAGCTGGGCCGGGCTCCTGGCACAGAGGCAGCTCCTGGCAAGGGCAGCGCTGCAGAGAGACAGCTCTGGCCAGGAGCAGCTCCTGTGCACAGCCCAGCAGGGCTGGGGCACTGCCTGCAGCCAGCCCGGGCACAGCACAGAGGCACCGAGGGCTTAAACTCAGCCTGGCCTGGGAGCACAGAGCAGAGCTCACTCAGGGCTCAGCAGAGCAGAAATCATCCCAGTGCTGGAAACAGTCATTGTCTGGCTGTGGGAAGAGAAGCTGCAGTTGCTGCAGGCATCTCCTGAAGCTGCCACATGCCACAGCTTTCAGGAGCTTCCAGGAGCAGTCTCAGAGCTGCTGCAGTTTGGGGGATGTGGCCCTAGGGCAGAGCTGGGTTTCCTGCTGCAGCATGCCAGGCACAGCCCAAGGCAGCTCCCTGGGCCAGGCTCTGCTGCAGGGCTGAGCAGCCGGGGCTGCAGCCAGGGCTGCCCAGGGCTGTCCTGCAGAGCAGGCTCCTGCAGCCCAGGCCGCTGTGCTGGGCCAGGGACTCTGCTGCCTGCCAGGGGCAGCTCTCAGCCGGCCCGGGGAGCTGCTGCCAGCGCTGGCGGAGAAGCTCTGGGGGGAAGGAGCCACCCTGAGCAGGGCAGCTGCTGCTGCTGCTGCTGAGAGGGGCTGTGTGGGGCAGGGCTGCTCCCTGCTCCACACCAGCCTGGGCACAGCTCTGCAGGACACTTCCCAAAAGAAGGGAAGCCAGGGATTGCTGTCAAGATCAGCAGCTTTCCTGAGACTCTTTTCAATTTCCTACTTGGAGCAAGGTGGAAGGTTGGGGGATGACAAAAAGAGTTTTTCTTTTTATACATTTTTCATACATTCCTAGCTCAGTAAATTACTACGATATAGTTCTATAACTATAATCCTTCATTAACTCTAGTACATTCCCAACCCTTTCTCTTCAATTTTAGAACAATGAAATGACCATCTCAACACTTTCCTGAAATATTGTATAGTCTCATTGTCAGGAAGAGGACCTACAAGAAGAACATTTTGTTTTGCAAGCAGAATCTGAGCAGTCATAACATAAAATGAGGTAAAGAAGCCCTTGGACCAAGTCCAATAGTTTGAGCCAGGAGTGGGTTCCTGGGGCAACTGAATCTGCTATTGGATTTTCCTGTTAGATATCCTAATTAATCAACCTTATTCAATGGTTGAAATCAGGGTCTGGGTGTTCCCCATCACCATCAGGACACCTGGAAGCTTCCAATAAAGGTTTGTGTTTTACTTTACTCTTCTATCACTGTTGCAAGAGGTTTTTTTCTCTTTTGATTAGAGGCAAGAGGGGAATGAGAGAAGCAGAACAGGAGTTGCAATCAGATCCTCACAGAACATTGTGAGTTGAAAGGGCCACACCAGGATCATCAAAGTCATGTTGGAACATTTGCTCCAACTCCAGATCTGCACCTTTGGGTGGTCAGTCTCTCTGCTGGGAGCCTCCTAAAGCTCCTTCAGCCCCTCCTCAGCCCATGCACAGCAGCAGCAGCACCTCTGCAGGCCCAGCAGGGCTCTCCTGAGCTGCCCTTGCCCACCTGCACACAGAGCCTGCCCCAGCCAGGGCCCTGCACACAGGCAGGTTTCTGTAGGGCCGGGCCGAGGGCACACAGGGTGGGATGGGCTCTGTGAGCGCTGGCAGGGACAAGGCAGCTGTCAGGAGGAAATGTCCAGGCCCAGGGAGATGCTGAGGGAAGGAGAGGGAGCTGAAGAGAGCAGTGCTGGGGGCACGAGGGCACTGTTGGTGTGTGGGAGGTGCCGTGCACAGCTGGGCACAGGAACAGTGTCCTGAGTGCCCGGCTGTCCCTGCCCTGCCCTCTCAGGCAGGCACAGCACCACAACATCTTCTCTTCTTTCTGCATTCCCCTGATACTGTCACTGTGATCTGGGGCTCTCAGGGAGGCTCTGGCATTTGCAGCAGCTGAGTCAGGCAGTGGCCTTGGGATTCCTGCCAGGCAGGGCTGTCCATGGCAATGGGGTGTCCAAGCTTCCCTGGCACCTGTGGGGCTGTGGGCAAAGCAGTCCATGGCAAAGGGGAATGAGCTGAGCCTCCCTCCCTGAGATCCCATCATGGGCACCCCCAGGGATCTCCTTGCTGTGTCCTCCCAAGCTCTGAGCTGCCCTCCTGCCTGCAAATCTGTGCCACAGCCTCTCGCAGTCCCCTGAATGTCCCACGGGGAAGGGCAGAGATGTCTCAGCTGAGGAAATGCTGTTGGGTTTGCCAAGGGAGCCGTGAGTGTCCTTGGCAGAAGGGGGTGCTGAGACCTTGTTCAGACACCTTCAGAGAGGGGGAGACATTCAGGGCTCCCTCTGCTTTGGGCAGGCTCTGCTTTATCCCAGGGTGACCTGGGAGTGTGATTGTGCTCTGATTGCAGCCAAAGGTGCAAACCCAGGGCACTTGGGAACAAGCCCATGCAGCCACTGGATGGGTGGAGACTCATGCTGTGCCTCATGCTACCTCCCGAAACACCATCTTTGGCCTGGAAAAGCAAGTCTTGTGGAGACATGGCATCCCTGAGAGAATTGAGTCAGACAATGGGACCCATTTCAAGAATGGCCTTATAAACAGCTGGGCCGGAGAACATGGCATCGAGTGGATATATCATATCCCTTATCATGCACCAGCTGCCGGGAAAGTTGAACGGTGCAACGGACTACTTAAGACCACCCTGAAGGCCCTTGGTAGAGGCACCTTCAAAAATTGGGAAATGAACTTAGCAAAGGCCACCTGGATGGTCAACACACGAGGCTCCATCATTCGAGCTGGTCCTGCCCAGTCTGAACCCTTGCACACAGTGGACGGAGATAGGATCCCTGTGGTACACATGAGAGGTATTTTAGGAAAGACTGTTTGCATTAGTCCCACCTCAGACAAAGGCAAACCCATCCGCGGGGTTGTTTTTGTTTAAGGACCTGATTACACTTGGTGGGTAATGCAGAGAGATGGAGAAACCCATTGTGTACCACAAGGAAACTTAATTTTAAGTGAGAACTGTGTGTAAAGTTCCATTGTATATGTGTATATCTATGTAAAGTTTAAAGGGGGTATTGCTTTGGGTATCACATAGATGGTGATAGAATAAGGGGTGGATAATGTCTTAGGTTACAATGGCATGTATTCTATCACCATGAGATGTAGGGGCCGGGTGGGGCAGTGTTCCTGGCTCATCCCTGATGGCCCCAGGCCATGTCTTCTCATGGGCCAGCTGTTGGAGCCAGCTGGGGCACTTTGCTTTGCTTGTCCCTGATGCCTCCAGTTAATGGGCCATTGAGTCTGATGCCTGAAGGATTTTTTCTGCTTTTTCTCTGAATATTTCTTACACTGTTCCCTATATTCACAAGTATTAGCATGCATACTTGTGATGCCTTAGGTGATAGTTCAGCCTGGTTTCATGGTGTTTAGGAGGCCGGTAGACTAAACACCCCTGAAGCCACGTAGAGTTAGAGACCAAACACCCTGTTTTCATGAGCCCTCAAGGTCTCCTAGTAGGACAGATTTTGTAAACTAGAAGTTAGCCCACCCAGGCCCCTTATTGGGCCCTTTGGTTAGATATGCTAATGTGTAGAGTCTTTAATTGTATACTCTATTGGAGGGAGGGGGCTTTTGCGGCGTGTTCTACCTGGACGGCAGAAGCCATCGAATGGGATCCTATTAAAATACCGAGGTAAACAACCCCCAACCCTTTCACTGTGTCTGAGCCTTTATTTCCTGAGACCAGAAAAAAGGCATCAAGTCCCACTGATAAAACTCCATCATCCCATTGGGAGATGCTCCGCCCAGGGGGAGGAACCAAGCATCCCCATCTGGATAGAATCTGGGATTTGAAACACCACAAGGCAGCTTTTCCACTGGATTCCCAGAGGAAGACCAGAGCCTTCTACACCACCACTGGACCTTCAGAGGACAACTACACCTTGCCACAGGATCACTGCTTCAACAGAACCACATCTATCACTCCCAGAGGGATGCAGCCACCATGTAAATGGACGGCTACCAACACCCTAACTGACAGGGTGTCAGGTTGGATTCTGTCTCTGTCAGTGGTTTTGTACTATTGCATTTTTCTATTCAATTGTAGTTGTGACTTTGAGTCTCTCACTGATTTGCTTTCAAGCTACCACAAACATTCATCATGTAACTGTTGCCTTTTCCCGCTGCCTGGAAAAGAAACTCGAGATCATTGTAGCAAGGAGGTAATATAAAAGGGGATCTTTATTTTGAAGGTCTTCAGGAGCAGTTATGGAAAGGTGTCCATAAAAGCCCACCCCCTCCAGGGGTGAGTACCTATTTATAGCTTTTAGGAAATTAGCAGAGTTGATTAAAAGCACCAATAAGGAGAACAAGTGCTGATTCAATTCCCCCCCAGGTCCAGTCCCTCTTCTGGAGCCCCCCTCTCAGCACTGGCTGTGCTTTGTTGATGAAAATGTACCTCAGAGTTGTTCTGGGCCTTGGTTCCCAGGAAGAACCAAGATAGGACAGGGCCTTGCACCCCCCTGGGGCTTGGAGCTCTGGAATTTGTTTTGTCTTTCTGCTTAGGGAAAGGCTATGGAAAGCTTGCTATTAATACAGTAGGCTACAGAGCTACAAATATATGTGCAAAGAGTACAGAGAACTCTGTATAAAAGAAAAAAGGCAGAAACCAAACAGCATCATAACTCATGACAAGCCCAGCCTGTCTTCTCAGGTCAATGGCTTCATCTTCTCCTAATATTGCATTCAATTCTATTTTATGTTTCTTCACCACCTCATTCATTGTCTGCCTTTTGATTTTGACCCAGAAGCTCTGTTAACCAAGCTTTGTCCTATCCCTATCCCTCAACAAAATAAACTGCCTGGCAGTGTCTTGTTTATCTGGGATCCCAACTCTGAGACCTCCATGAAATTATAGGGGAGAAGGGGAAAAGTGTCCCAGCACAGCAGCACTGGCAGGGAGGACCAGAACTGGGTCTTATCAGAGCTGCTCTTCCCAACTCCACTGTCATTGCCAGCCCTTCTGTGGGTGCAAGGCTGGAGTGCTCTGGCAGCTTGGTCACTGTCCTGCTGCGTGTCTGTGCTGTGACCACAGGCAGGGACAGGCCATGGGCACTGCCAGGACACAGCTGGGCTCCAGCACAGCAGTTCCATCAGCAAAGGGCATCTCCTGAGGGCAGGGCAGGAAGGCTTTGCTTTCCTCCAGAGCTGCAGTCAGGAATGCACTCCAGGAATGGCCTGGCAAAGCAAACCCCAGTGCCCAGGGCAGAGGTGGAGTGTGCAGGGGAGGCACTCAGCAGTGTCCTGGCACAGCCAGAGCTCCTGGCATGGACCTGAGGGAGCAGCAGAGCAGGGCCTGGGCCGTGGCTTTGTTCAGGGGACAGCCTGGGAAGGTGGCCCAGGGCAATTGTCCCACACCAGCCCCTGCAACCACCATGCCCAGCACGGGCCTCTGCCCTCACCTGCAGGAGGTTGTTTGTCCCTGCATGGAGGGACACCAAGTGACCAGGTCAGCAGTGCATGTTTGCTGTGTACTGAGGAGACCTCAGCAGTGAATCGTGTGCGTGTGGGGAGATGAATCCAAGTGAGCACAAACAGCATCATCAGCTCTTGGGGCTGGCACAATTCCAGGAGCACAAACCGTGCCTTGAGGCCACCACTCTGAGAGCAATGTCCTCTGGAAACCACCTGAATTCTGTGCTGGCCTGTGCTGAGGACTGCATGCAGAGAAACATCCAGGACAGGGAGGCAGCAGGGAAAATGCTCAGGACAGCCACAGGCTGCACAGAGAGACACTGGAGTGGTGAGGCTGTGGGGAAAAATCACAGGTGCCTCCCTTCTGAATCACCCCGAGGACCTGGACAGGGCTGTGCTGTGTTCTGGGCACTGAGCTGGAACTGAGGGATGTGGAAAAGGCCTTTGGTGTCAGGGATGTTGAGAAGGCTGGGCAGTGCCATTGTGAGATCTCTCCCAAACCCCTTGGAAAGGCCAGAGCCATGCCAAAGGGTCCCGGGCACTTGGGAAAGGCAGACACGGAACCAGTCTGCAAACAGGGCACGGAGGGGGACTGGGAGAGTCCCAGACTGGTCAGGCTCAGCAGGGATGGGCACGTGGCAAATCCTCCTGCAGCCATTCCAGGCACTGGCAGGACAAGGCAGGGACTGCAGAACCCCTGTGGGAGGCAAAAGAAGGGGATGTTGAGTGCCCAGACTTTAGCCAGGCCTGTGACAGGGTCTGCTGTGGTCTCCTCAGAGCCAGACTGGAGAGAGCTGGACTGAAGGAGTGGGACATGGGGTGGGTGGCAATTTGGCTGAACAGTGAGGGTCAAGTGTCACCCATGGTACAGAGTCCTCTTGGCAGCCACTCCCTGCTGACATCCCTCAGTGACCAGCCCTTGAGCACCACTGTGGAACATTTCTATTGTCTCTACAATGGGATGAAATGCACTTTCAACTCCTTTGTGGATACTGCCAAGTTGCAGGCAGTCTGTGACCAAAATCATCTAGTTAATGGTGGCTGTAAAACATAACTGGGCAAGATGACTGAGTTGGATCAATTTATCTTGCCATGAGGTGCCAACCAAACCATAAGAAAAGGGAGAAAAAAATCATGCATCAGAAGAAAGACAATTCAGTAGGGAAAAATCCCAAAGTGAAGAAAAAACCCAAACAAACCAACAAAAATTCAAAACTAAAGCAAAACCCACCCCCAAAGCAAAAAAACCCACAAACAAATAACCACAAAAAGCAAAGGCCACAAACAGAAGAAAAGCAAATGCACAGGTAATCTCCTATCAGCAGAAAATGTTTAACCACCTGGTGGCAGGATTCTGTATATTTAGGTGCTGTTTTGAAAGAAAAATGTCTTAAAAAAAAAAAGATTAATGCGCTCCACCCCTTGCTTCTCTCAGTTTATTGCTGATCATGGTGTGACATGGAATGGAACATGCCTTGGGTCAGTCCAGCCCAGCTGTCTCATCCCTGTTCCCTCAGGAACACTTGCCCACCCCAAGCCCATTGGTTGGGGGGTTGCAGATGCCTCACGTGGGGCCAGCACTGTGACAACGACAGTAGAAGAGAACCTTTACTCTTATCAAGGACAGCAGAACAGAACAGTGCAGCCTTAGAGAAATAAATAAAGGATGTAACTCCGGCAAACAGAAGTCATGCAAAACACAAGCAGGATGCCAGCTCAGCTCTGCAAGGCTGACAAAGCACAAGGTATGCAAAACAATGATAGTGTCCTTGCTCAAGGGTGGGGGTTGAGGAACAGCCCCCTAAGAATGACACTGGATGATGAAGACAGACCCCAAAGAAACATAGGACTTCCAATAAGAGGGGCAACTATGTCAAAGAAAGACAAAGAAAGTGGGGATAGCTAATGAATATGGAATCAGTGTGTCTGATAAAAACTCTTTTCACCTGATTCTCAGTGCCCTCAAATGGATGAAGGATCACTTGAGTGACCACCATGCTGTAATAAAGAATACCTGTTTTCAGTTCTTTAAAACAATGTGAGCAAGTTTCTATGCAGCAGATTTCAGTATCAATGGTGTCCTTGATTCCACTATGCCCCACAGTTTCACAATGGCTCCTTGGTTTCAGGAAGCCCTGCTGTGTAACAATGGACTCTTGGTTCTATTGGATTCTGTACTGTCAAAAGGGCCTCCTTGGTTCTGCACTGCCACAATGCTCTCCTTGGTTCTACAAGCCCTTGGTGTGTCCCAACAGCCCCTTGGTTCCATGAACTGCTGTGGTGTCACCATGGTCTCTTGGACCCGCAGTATCACAATGGAGACTCAGTTACAAGAAACCCCACTGTGTCCCAATGAATATCTGGTTCCATGGAGCCCCACAGGGTCCCACTGGACCCTTGGTTCCATGAGGTTCCATACCATCAACAATGGTCTCCTCAGTCACATAGTGAGGAAATGGCCCCTTGGTTCCATGAGGTTCCTCAGTGTCACCATGGTCTCCTTGGTTCCATGAGGCTCTGCCGTGTCACAATGCCCCACAGTTCCCATGAGCTTCTGTATGATCAGCAATGTTCTTTGTTCCAATGAGGCCTTGCAGTCTCACAATGACCCCTTGGTTTCCTGAGCTTCTCCAGTGTCACCATGATCTCCTTGGATCCTCATTGTCACAATGGAGAATTGGTTCCAAGAGGCTCCACAATGTCACAAT
>JAVTVJ010010230.1:0-13937 GCA_034509425.1 Eopsaltria australis | reverse complement strand
ATCCACACTCCAACCTCATTTGCGTATAGTCGGTGAATATTCATCATTTTTTTTGCATAAATACAGGCGTGATTCAATTAAATCTTATTCATTCCCTTGCAATAAACTTCATTTGCATGAAAAGCAGAGTCCATCAGCGTTAATTAATCGCATTTCCATCATTTGCATCAAGTGTTTCCCCAAGCCCTCCAAAAGACCCAAAATGACCCAAAACTTCCCCAAAAAGTCCCCAAAATGACCTAGAACTGCCCCAATTTTCCCCAAATCCCCCCAAACTGCCCCCAGATCCCCCTATTCCCCCCTAAAAACTGCATTTTCCTCCATTTTCAGCCATCTTTTCCATATTTGGTCATTTTTCCCATCTAAGGCCGCCTCATTTGCATAGCGGCCGCGGCCCCGCCCCCAGGGGCGGGGCCTGACGGGCGACTCCTCCCCCAGCAGGCGGCGCATGTGCAGCTCCTGCTCGGCCTGGCTCTAGCCCGGCAGGCACTGAGACCTCCCGGCCACTAGGTGGCGCTAACGCAGTGGGTTTTGAGGCGATCTGAGGGCTTTGGGGGGAAATGTAGGGGATGATGGGGTCCCAGGTAGAATATGGGGGATTGTGGGGTGAATTTGGTGGATTTGGGATCCCTGAGGGGTTTGAAATCTGAAGTGATTTTGGGGAATTTGGGGATTTTAAATCTTGAGGAGTTTAGACGGATCTGAGCAGGATTTTGGGGTGAATTTGGGGGATTTTGGGTGTCCTTGAGGGGTTTAGAAGGATCTGAGCAGGATTTTGGGGTGAATTGAATGGGGATTTTGGGCTGACCATGTTTGTCCCTGATTAGCATAAAGGGCGTGGCCACAGCCAGTGATCACGGGGCCTTGTTTGAATCAAAAGGGGCGTGGCCTAACACCAACATCCTCACTCCAACCTCATTTGCGTCTAGTCGGTGAATATTAATCATTTTTTTGCATAAATACAGGCGTGATTCAATTAAATCTTATTCATTCCCTTGCAATAAACTTCATTTGTATGAAAAGCAGAGTCCATCAGCGTTAATTAATCGCATTTCCATCATTTGCATCAAGTGTTTCCCCAAGCCCTCCAAAAGACCCAAAATGACCCAAAACTTCCCCCAAAAAGTCCCCAAAATGACCCAGAACTGCCCCAATTTTCCCCAAATCCCCCCAAACTGCCCCCAGATCCCCCTTTCCCCCCCTAAAAACCGCATTTTCCTCCATTTTCAGCCATCTTTTCCATATTTGCTCATTTTTCCCATCTAAGGCAGCCTCATTTGCATAGCGGCCGCGGCCCCGCCCCCAGGGGCGTGGCCTGACGGGCGACTCCTCCCCCAGCAGGCGGCGCATGCGCAGCTCCTGCTCGGCCTGGCTCTAGCCTGGCAGGCACTGAGACCTCCCGGCCACTAGGTGGCGCTAACGCAGTGGGTTTTGAGGCGATCTGAGGGCTTTGGGGGGGAAATGTAGGGGATGATGCAGGTCCCAGGTAGAATATGGGGGATTGTGGGGTGAATTTGGTGGATTTTGGGGATCCCTGAGGGGTTTAGGGGCACCTGAAGTGGATTTTGGGGTGAATTTGGGGGATTTTGGGTGTCCCTGAGCCGTTTAGGGGGATCTGAAGTGGTGACTAAAGTACCTAATGGGGTTTTGGGCTGACCATATTTGTCCCTGATTAGCATAAAGGGCGTGGCCACAGCCAGTGATCACGGGGCCTTGTTTGAATCAAAAGGGCGTGGCCTAACACCAACATCCACACTCCAACCTCATTTGCGTATAGTCGGTGAATATTCATCATTTATTTGCATAAATACAGGCATGATTCAATTAAATCTTATTAATTTCCTTGCAATAAACTTCATTTGCATGAAAAGTAGAGTCCATCAGCGTTAATTAATCGCATTTCCATCATTTGCATCAAGTGTTTCACCAAGCCCTCCAAAAGACCCAAAATGACCTAAACTCTCAAAAGTCCCCAAATGACCCAGTGGGAAGGAAACGTCTTGAAGCTTCTAACTCTCAACCGCCCCTGATCCCTCTTCCCCAAAAACTGCATTTTCCATTTTCTCAGCCACTCTTCATGCATTTCGTCATTTGCACCAAGGTCAGCTTCTCTATTTGTATAGAGCCATGGCTCCTGCCCCCAGGGGCGTGGCCTGACGGGCGACTCCGCCCCCAGCAGGCGGCGCATGCGCAGCTCCTGCTCGGCCTGGCTCTAGCCCGGCAGGCACTGAGACCTCCCCGCCACTAGGTGGCGCTAACGCAGTGGGTTTTGAGGCGATCTGAGGGCTTTGGGGGGAAATGTAGGGGATGATAGGGGTCCCAGGTAGAATATGGGGGATTGTGGGGTGAATTTGGTGTATTTTGGGGATCCCTGAGGGGTTTAGGGGCACCTGAAGTGGATTTTGGGGTGAATTTGGGGGATTTTGGGGGTCCTTGAGGAGTTTAGACGGATCTGAGCAAGATTTTGGGGTGAATTTGGGCGATTTTGGGGGTCCTTGACGGGTTTAGAAGGATCTGAGCAGGATTTTGGGGTGAATTGAATGGGGATTTTGGGCTGACCATGTTTGTCCCTGATTAGCATAAAGGGCGTGGCCACAGCCAGTGATCACGGGGCCTTGTTTGAATCAAAAGGGGCGTGGCCTACCACCAACATCCACACTCCAACCTCATTTGCGTATAGTCGGTGAATATTCATCATTTATTTGCATAAATACAGGCGTGATTCAATTAAATCTTATTAATTTCCTTGCAATAAACTTCATTTGCATGAAAAGCAGAGTCCATCAGCGTTAATTAATCGTATTTCCATCATTTGCATCAAGTGTTTCCCCAAGCCCTCCAAAAGACCCAAAATGACCCAAAACTTCCCCAAAAAGTCCCCAAAATGACCCAGAACTGCCCCAATTTTCCCCAAATCCCCCCAAACTGCCCCCAGATCCCCCGTTTCCCCTATACAAACCGCATTTTCCTCCATTTTCAGCCATCTTTTCCATATTTGGTCATTTTTCCCATCTAAGGCCGCTTCATTTGCATAGAGGACGCAGGCCCCGCCCCCAGGGGCGTGGCCTGACGGGCGACTCCTCCCCCAGCAGGCGGCGCATGCGCAGCTCCTGCTCGGCCTGGCTCTAGCCCGGCAGGCACTGAGACCTCCTGGCCACTAGGTGGCGCTAACGCAGTGGGTTTTGAGGCGATCTGAGGGCTTTGGGGGGAAATGTAGGGGATGATGGGGGTCCCAGGTAGAATATGGGGGATTGTGGGTGAATTTGGTGGATTTTGGGGATCCCTGAGGGGTTTAGGGGCACCTGAAGTGGATTTTGGGGTGAATTTGGGGGATTTTGGGGTGTCCCTAAGCTGCCATGGGGATCTGAGCAGGATTTTGGGGTGAATTTAATGGGATTTTGGGCTGACCATATTTGTCCCTGATTAGCATAAAGGGCGTGGCCACACCCAGTGATCACGGGGCCTTGTTTGAATCAAAAGGGGTGTGGCCTAACACCAACATCCACACTCCAACCTCATTTGCGTATAGTCGGTGAATATTCATCATTTTTTTGCATAAATACAGGCGTGATTCAATTAAATTTTATTCATTCCCTTGCAATAAACTTCATTTGCATGAAAAGCAGAGTCCATCAGCGTTAATAAATCGCATTTCAATCATTTGCATCAAGTGTTTCCCCAAGCCCTCCAAAAGACCCAAAATGACCCAAAACTTCCCCAAAAAGTCTCCAAAATGACCCAGAACTGCCCCAATTTTCCCCAAATCCCCCCAAACTGCCCCCAGATCCCCCTTTTCCCCCCTAAAAACCGCATTTTTCTCCATTTTCAAAGTTTCATCTTTTCCATATTTGTTCATTTTTCCCATCTAAGGCCGCCTCATTTGCATAGCGTCCGCGGCCCCGCCCCCAGGGGCGTGGCCTGACGGGCGACTCCTCCCCCAGCAGGCGGCGCATGCGCAGCTCCTGCTCGGCCTGGCTCTAGCTCGGCAGGCACTGAGACCTCCCGGCCACTAGGTGGCGCTAACGCAGTGGGTTTTGAGGCGATCTGAGGGCTTTGGGGGGAAATGTCGGGGATGATGGGGGTCCCAGGTAGAATATGGGGGATTGTGGGGTGAATTGGTGGATTTTGGGGATCCCTGAGGGGTTTAGGGGCACCTGGGGCGACTCAGTGAATTTGGGGGATTTCTCAAAAGTCCTATTGAAAAATCCTAGCGAATTTTCAAAATTTAATGTATCTCAACACCCATATTTGTCCCTCATTAGCATAAAGGGCGGCCACAGCCATGCGATCATGGGGCCCCCGCTTGAACTTCAAAAAGGGGCGTGGCCTAACACCAACATCCACACTCCAACCTCATTTGCGTATAGTCGGTGAATATTCATCATTTTTCTGCATAAATACAGGCGTGATTCAATTAGATCTTATTCATTCCCTTGCAATAAACTTCATTTGTATGAAAAGCAGAGTCCATCAGCATTAATTAATCGCATTTCCATCATTTGCATCAAGTGTTTCCCCAAGCCCTCCAAAAGACCCAAAATGACCCAAAACTTCCCCAAAAAGTCCCCAAAATGACCCAGAACTGCCCCAATTTTCCCCAAATCCCCCCTAACTGCCCCCAGATCCCCCTTTTCCCCCCTAAAAACCGCATTTTCCTCCATTTTCAGCCATCTTTTCCATATTTGCTCATTTTTCCCATCTAAGGCCGCCTCATTTGCATAGCGGCCGCGGCCCCGCCCCCAGGGTTGTGGCCTGACGGGCGACTCCTCCCCCAGCAGGCGGTGCATGCGCAGCTCCTGCTCGGCCTGGCTCTAGCCCGGCAGGCACTGAGACCTCCCGGCCACTAGGTGGCGCTAACGCAGTGGGTTTTGAGGCGATCTGAGGGCTTTGGGGGGAAATGTAGGGGATGATGGGGTCCCAGGTAGAATATGGGGGATTGTGGGGTGAATTTGGTGGATTTTGGGGATCCCTGAGGGGCCAGTGAGGGGCACCTGAAGTGGATTTTGGGGTGAATTTGGGATTTTTGGGTGTCCCTGAGCCGGTTTAATGGATCTGAGCAGGGATTTTGGGGTGAATTTAATGGGATTTGGGCTGACCATTTTTGTCCCTCATTAGCATAAAGGGCGTGGCCACACCAGTGATCACGGGGCCTTGTTTGAATCAAAAGGGGCGTGGCCGAACACCAACATCCACACTCCAACCTCATTTGCGTATAGTCGGTGAATATTCATCATTTATTTGCATAAATACAGGCGTGATTCAATTAAATCTTATTCATTCCCTTGTAATAAACTTCATTTGCATGAAAAGCAGAGTCCATCAGCGTTAATTAATCCCATTTCCATCATTTGCATCAAGTGTTTCCCCAAGCCCTCCAAAAGACCCAAAATGACCCAAAACTTCCCCAAAAAGTCCCCCAAATGACCCAGAACTGCCCCAATTTTCCCCAAATCCCCCCAAACTGCCCCCAGATCCCCCTTTTCCCCCCTAAAAACCGCATTTTCCTCCATTTTCAGCCATCTTTCCCATATTTGCTCATTTTTCCCATCTAAGGCCGCCTCATTTGCATAGAGGCCGCGGCCCCGCCCCCCGGGGCGTGGCCTGACGGGCGACTCCTCCCCCTGGTGCAGGCGGCGTGCATGCAGCTCCTGCTCGGTTTGCCTCTAGCTCCTCGCAGGCAATTGAGACCTCCCGCTACTAGGTGGCCAACGCAGTGGGTTTTGAGGCCATCTGAGTTTTGGGGGGAAATGTAGGGATGATAAATCCCAAGGCAGAATATGGGGGATTGTGGGGTGAATTTGGTGGATTTTGGGATCCCTGAGGGGTTTAGGGGGCACCTGGAAGTGGATTTTAAAGGAATTTGAGGGATTTTGGATGTCCCTGAGCGGTTTAGGGGGATCTGAAGTGGATTTTGGGGTGAATTTGGGGGATTTTGGGCTGACAATGTTTGTCCCTGATTAGCATAAAGGGCGTGGCCACACCCAGTGATCACGGCGCCTTGTTTGAATCAAAAGGGGCGTGGCCTAACACCAACATCCACACTCCAACCTCATTTGCGCCTAGTCGGTGAATATTCATCATTTTTTTGCATAAATACAGGCGTGATTCAATTAGATGTTATTCATTCCCTTGCAATAAACTTCATTTGCATGAAAAGCAGAGTCCATCAGCGTTAATTAATCGCATTTCCATCATTTGCATCAAGTGTTTCCCCAAGCCCTCCAAAAGACGCAAAATGACCCAAAACTTCCCCAAAAAGTCCCTAAAATGACCCAGAACTGCCCCAATTTTCCCCAAATCCCCCCAAACTGCCCCCAGATCCCCCTTTTCCCCCCTAAAAACCGCATTTTCCTCCATTTTCAGCCATCTTTTCCATATTTGCTCATTTTTCCCATCTAAGGCCGCCTCATTTGCATAGCGGCCGCGGCCCTGCCCCCAGGGGCGTGGCCTGACGGGCGACTCCTCCCCCAGCAGGTGGCGCATGCGCAGCTCCTGCTCGGCCTGGCTCTAGCCCGGCAGGCACTGAGACCTCCCGGCCACTAGGTGGCGCTAACGCAGTGGGTTTTGAGGCGATCTGAGGGCTTTGGGGGGAAATGTAGGGGATGATGGGGGTCCCAGGTAGAATATGGGGATTGTGGGGTGAATTTGGTGGATTTTGGGGATCCCTGAGGGGTTTAGGGGCACCTGAAGTGGATTTTGGGGTGAATTTGGGGGATTTTGGGGGTCCTTGAGGAGTTTAGACGGATCTGAGCAGGATTTTGGGGTGAATTTGGGGGATTTTGGGGGTCCTTGACGGGTTTAGGAGGATCTGAGCAGGATTTTGGGGTGAATTTAATGGGGATTTTTGGCTGACCATGTTTGTCCCTGATTAGCATAAAGGGCGTGGCCACACCCAGTGATCACGGGGCCTTGTTTGAATCAAAAGGGGCGTGGCCTAACACCAACATCCATACTCCAACCTCATTTGCGTCTAGTCGGTGAATATTCATCATTTTTTTGCATAAATACAGGCGTGATTCAATTAGATCTTATTCATTCCCTTGCAATAAACTTCATTTGCATGAAAAGCAGAGTCCATCAGCGTTAATTAATCGCATTTCCATCATTTGCATCAAGTGTTTCCCCAAGCCCTCCAAAAGACCCAAAATGACCCAAAACTTCCCTAAAAAGTCCCCAAAATGACCCAGAACTGCCCCAATTTTCCCCAAATCCCCCAAACTGCCCCCAGATCCCCCGTTTCCCCCCTAAAAACCGCATTTTCCTCCATTTTCAGCCATCTTTTCCATAGTTGCTCATTTTTCCCATCTAAGGCCGCCTCATTTGCATAGCGGCCGCGGCCCCGCCCCCAGGGGCGTGGCCTGACGGGCGACTCCTCCCCCAGCAGGCGGCGCATGCGCAGCTCCTGCTCTGCCTGGCTCTAGCCCTGCAGGCACTGAGACCTCCCGGCCACTAGGTGGCGCTAACGCAGTGGGTTTTGAGGCGATCTGAGGGCTTGGGGGGAAAATGTAGGGGATGATGGGGGTCCCAGGTAGAATATGGGGGATTGTGGGGTGAATTTGGTGGATTTTGGGGATCCCTGAGGGGTTTAGGGGCACCTGAAATGGATTTTGGGGTGAATTTGGGGGATTTTGGGTGTGTCCCTGAGCGGTTTAGGGGGATCTGAAGTGGATTTGGGGTGAATTTGGGGGATTTTGGGGGTCCCTGAGGGGTTTAGAAGGATCTGAGCAGGATTTTGGGGTGAATTTGGGGGGTTTTGGGCTGACCATTTTTGTCCCTCATTAGCATAAAGGGCGTGGCCACACCAGTGATCACGGGGCCTTGTTTGAATCAAAAGGGGCGTGGCCTAACGCCACATCCACTCAACTATTTTGCGTCTAGTCGGGGAATTTCATTCATTTATTTGCATAAATACAGGCGTGATTCAATTAAATCTTATTCAGTCCCTTGCAATAAACTTCATTTGCATGAAAAGCAGAGTCCATCAGCGTTAATCAAGCGCATTTCCATCATTTGCATCAAGTGTTTCCCCAAGCCCTCCAAAAGACCTAAAATGACCCAAAACTTCCCCAAAAAGTCCCCAAAATGACCCAGAACTGCCCCCATTTTGCCCGCAAATCGCCCCCAACTGCCAGTCCGCCCTTTTCGCCTAACGCATTTTCTCCATTTTCCAAGGCCATCTTTTCCATAGTTTGGTCTTTTTCCCATTCAAGGGCGCCGGCCTCATTTTGCATAGCGGCCGCGGCCTCCGCCCCAGGGCGGGGCTGAGGGCGACTCCTCCCCCAGCAGGCGGCGCAATGCGCAGCTCCTGCTTCGGCGACTGGCTCTAGCCGGCGGCAGGCCTGAGACCTCCGCGGCCATAGGTGGCGCTAAGCGCAGTGGGGTTTTGAGGCGATCTGAGGTTTGGGGGAAATGTAGGGGAAGTGATGGGGGTCGCAGGTAGAATAGGGGGTTGTGTGGGGTGAATTTGGTGGATTTTGGGGATCCCTGAGGGGTTTAGGGGCACCTGAAGTGGATTTTGGGGTGAATTTGGGGGATTTTGGGGGTCCCTGAGGGGTTTAGAAGGATCTGAGCAGGATTTTGGGGGTGAATTTAATGGGGATTTTGGGCTGACCATATTTGTCCCTGATTAGCATAAAGGGCGTGGCCACAGCCAGTGATCACGGGGCCTTGTTTGAATCAAAAGGGGCGTGGCCTAACCAACATCCACACGTCGATGTCTCCCAGACCCCTCATTTGCGTCTAGTCGGTGAATATTCATCATTTATTTGCATAATACAGGCGTGATTCAATTAGATCTTATTCATTCCCTTGCAATAAACTTCATTTGCATGAAAAGCAGAGTCCATCAGCGTTAATTAATCGCATTTCCATCATTTGCATCAAGTGTTTCCCAAGCCCTCCAAAAGACCCAAAATGACCCAAAACTTCCCCAAAAAGTCCCCAAAATGACCCAGAACTGCCCCAATTTTCCCCAAATCCCCCCAAACTGCCCCCAGATCCCCCTTTTCCCCCCTAAAAAACCGCATTTTCCTCTATTTTCAGCCATCTTTTCCATATTTGCTCATTTTTCCCATCTAAGGCCGCCTCATTTGCATAGCGGCCGCGGCCCCGCCCCCAGGGCCGTGGCCTGACGGGCGACTCCTCCCCCAGCAGGCGGCGCATGCGGCAGCTGCCTGGCTCGGCCTGGCTCTAGCCCGGCAGGCACTGAGACCTCGCCGCCATAGTTGGCGCTAAGCAGTGGTTTTGAGGCGATCTGAGGCTTTGGGGGGAAATGTAGGGGTGATGGGGGTCCCGGTCAGAATATGGGGTATTGTGGGGTGAATTTGGTGGATTTTGGGATCCTGAGGTTTAGGGGCACCCTGGAAAGTGGTTTTGGGGGTGAATTTGTGGATGTTGGGTGTCCCTGAGCAGTTTAGGGAGATCTGAAGTGGATTTTGGGGTGAATTTGGGGGATTTTGGGGGTCCCTGAGGGGTTTAGAAGGATCTGAGCAGAATTTTGGGGTGAATTTAATGGGGATTTTGGGCTGACCATATTTGTCCCTCATTAGCATAAAGGGCGTGGCCACACCCAGTGATCACGGGGCCTTGTTTGACTCAAAAGGGGCGTGGCCTAACACCGACATCCACACTCCAACATCATTTGCGTCTAGTCGGTGAATATTCATCATTTTTTTGCATAAATACAGGCGTGATTCAATTAAATCTTATTCATTCCCTTGCAATAAACTTCATTTGCATGAAAAGCAGAGTCCATCAGCGTTAATTAATCGCATTTCCATCATTTGCATCAAGTGTTTCCCCAAGCCCTCCAAAAGACCCAAAATGACCCAAAACTTCCCCAAAAGTCCCCAAAATGACCCAGAACTGCCCCAATTTTCCCCAAATCCCCCCAAACTGCCCCCAGATCCCCCTTTTCCCCCCTAAAAACCGCATTTTCCTCCATTTTCAGCTATCTTTTCCATAGTTGCTCATTGTTCCCATCTAAGGCCGCCTCATTTGCATAGCGGCCGCGGCCCCGCCCCCAGGGGCGTGGCCTGACGGGCGACTCCTCCCCCAGCAGGCGGCGCATGCGCAGCTCCTGCTCGGCCTGGCTCTAGCCCGGCAGGCACTGAGACCTCCCGGCCACTAGGTGGCGCTAACGCAGTGGGTTTTGAGGCGATCTGAGGGCTTTGGGGGGAATGTAGGGGATGATGGGGGTCCCAGGTAGAATATGGGGGATTGTGGGGTGAATTTGGTGGATTTTGGGGAACCCTGAGGGGTTTAGGGGCACCTGAAGTGGATTTTGGGGTGAATTTGGGGGATTTTGGGTGTCCCTGAGCGGTTTAGGGGGATCTGAAGTGGATTTTGGGGTGAATTTTGGGGATTTTGGGGGTCCCTGAGGGGTTTAGAACGGATCTGAGCAGGATTTTGGGGTGAATTTAATGGGGGATTTTTGGGCTGACAGTGTTTTGTCCCTCATTAGCATCAAAGGGCGTGGCCACACCCAGTGATTCCAACCCCCCCGGGGCGTTGTTTTTGAATCAAAAGGGGCGTGGCCTAAACAACATCCAACACTCCAACCTCATTTGCGTCTAGTCGGTTGAATATTCATCATTTTTTTGGCATAAATACAGGCGTGATTCAATTAAATCTTATTCATTCCCTTGCAATAAACTTCATTTGCATGAAAAGCAGAGTCCATCAGCGTTAATTAATCGCATTTCCATCATTTGCATCAAGTGTTTCCCCAAGCCCTCCAAAAGACCCAAAATGACCCAAAACTTCCCCAAAAAGTCCCAAAAATGACCCAGAACTGCCCCAATTTTCCCCAAATCCCCCCAAACTGCCCCCAGATCCCCCTTTTCCCCCCTAAAAACCGCATTTTCCTCCATTTTCAGCCATCTTTTCCATATTTGCCCATTTTTCCCATCTAAGGCCGCCTCATTTGCATAGCGGGTGCGGCCCCGCCCCCAGGGCCGTGGCCTGACGGGCGACTGCTCCCCCAGCAGGCGGCGCATGCGCAGCTCCTGCTCGGCCTGGCTCTAGCCCGGCAGGCACTGAGACCTCCCGGCCACTCGGTGGCGCTAACGCAGTGGGTTGTGAGGCGATCTGAGGGCTTTGGGGGGAAATGTAGGGGATGATGGGGGTCCCAGGCAGAATATGGGGGATTGTGGGGTGAATTTGGTGGATTTTGGGGATCCCTGAGGGGTTTAGGGGCACCTGAAGTGGATTTTGGGGTGAATTTGGGGATTTTGGGTGTCCTTGAGGGGTTTAGACGGATCTGAGCAGGATTTTGGGGTGAATTTAATGGGGATTTTTGCCTGACCATGTTTGTCCCTGATTAGCATAAAGGGCGTGGCCACACCCAGTGATCACGGGGCCTTGTTTGACTCAAAAGGGGCGTGGCCTAACACCAACATCCACACTCCAACATCATTTGCGTCTAGTCGGTGAATATTCATCTTTTTTTTGCATAAATACAGGCGTGATTCAATTAAATCTTATTCATTCCCTTGCAATAAACTTCATTTGCATGAAAAGCAGAGTCCATCAGCGTTAATTAATCGCATTTCCATCATTTGCATCAAGTGTTTCCCCAAGCCCTCCAAAAGACCCAAATGACCCAAAACTGCCCCAAAAAGTCCCAAATGACGGCAGAAAAAAAAAAAAAAAAAAACCCCATGTGGCCCAATTTTTCCCCCAATTGCGCCGCAAACTGCCCAGATCCCCTTTTGCCGCCAAAAACCGCATTTTCCCCCATTTTCAGCCATCTTTTCCATAGTTGGTCATTTTTCCCATCTAAGGCCGCCTCATTTGCATAGCGGCCGCGGCCCCGCCCCCAGGAGCGTGGCCTGACGGGAGACTCCTCCCCCAGCAGGCGGCGCATGCGCAGCTCCTGCTCGGCCTGGCTCTAGCCCGGCAGGCACTGAGACCTCCCGGCCACTAGGTGGCGCTAACGCAGTGGGTTTTGAGGCGATCTGAGGGCTTTTGGGGGAAATGTAGGGGATGATGGAGGTCCCAGGTAGAATATGGGGGGTTGTGGGGTGAATTTGGTGGATTTTGGGGATCCCTGATGTGTTTTGGGGGACCTGAAGTGCATTTTGGGGTGAATTTGGGGGATTTTGGGTGTCCCTGAGCGTTTTAGGGAGATCTGAAGTGGATTTTGGGGTGAATTTGGGGGATTTTGTGTGTCCCTGAGCGGTTTAGGGGGATCTGAAGTGGGTTTTGCGGTGAATTTAATGGGGGATTTTGGGCTGACCATGTTTGTCCCTCATTAGCATAAAGGGCGTGGCCACCAGTGATCACGGGCCTTGTTTGAAATGCAAAAGGGGCGCGTGGCTAGACCCACACATCCACACTCAACATCAATTTTGCGTCTAGCTCCGGTGATATTCATCATTTATTTGCATAAATAGCAGGGGAATTCAATTAATCTTATTATTCCTTGCATAAACTTCATTTGCATGAAAAGCAGAGTCGCACAGCGTTAATTAATCGCATTTCATCATTTGCATCAAGTGTTTCCCCATTGGGGGTAGCCCTCCAAAAGACCCAAAATGCACAAAATCTATGCCAAAGTCCCCAAATGCACCCAGAACTGCCCCAATTTTCCCCAAATCCCCCCAAACTGCCCACAGATTTCCCGTTTCCCCCCTAAAAACCTCATTTTCCTCCATCTTCAGCCATCTTTTCCATATTTGCTCATTTTTCCATCTAAGGCCGCCTCATTTGCATAGCGGCCGCGGCCCCGCCCCCAGGGGCGTGGCCTGACGAGCGACTCCTCCCCCAGTAGGCGGCGCATGCGCAGCTCCTGCTCGGCCTGGCTCGAGCCCGGCAGGCACTGAGACCTCCCGGCCACTAGGTGGCGCTAACGCAGTGGGTTTTGAGGCGATCTGAGGGCTTTGGGGGGAAATGTAGGGGATGATGGGGGTCCCAGGTAGAATATGGGAGATTGTGGGGTGAATTTGGTGGATTTTGGGGATCCCTGAGGGGTTTAGGGGCACCTGAAGTGGATTTTGGGGTGAATTTGGGGGATTTTGGGTGTCCCTGAGCGGTTTAGGGGGATCTGAAGTGGATTTTGGGGTGAATTGGGGGGATTTTGGGGGTCCCTGAGGGGTTTAGAAGGATCTGAGCAGGATTTTGGGGTGAATTTGGGGGGTTTTGGGCTGACCATATTTGTCCCTGATTAGCATAAAGGGCGTGGCCACACCCAGTGATCACGGGGCCTTGTTTGAATCAACAGGGGCGTGGCCTAACACCAACATCCACACTCCAACCTCATTTGCGTCTAGTCGGTGAATATTCATCATTTTTTTGCATAAATACAGGCGTGATTCAATTAGATCTTATTCATTCCCTTGCAATAACTTCATTTGCATGAAAAGCTAGAGTCATCAGCGTTAATTTAATCGCATTTCCGATCATTTGCATCAAGTGTTTCCCCAAGCCCTCCAAAAGACCCAAAATGACCCAAAACTTCCTCAAAAAGTCCCCAAAATGACCCAGAACTGCCCCAATTTTCCCCCAATCCCCCCAAACTGCCCCCAGATCCCCCTTTTCCCCCCTAAAAACCGCATTTTCCTCCATTTTCAGCCATCTTTTCCATATTTGGTCATTTTTCCCATCTAAGGCCGCTCATTTGCATAGCGGCCGCGGCCCCGCCCCCAGGGCCGTGGCCTGACGGGCGACTCCTCCCCCAGCAGGCGGCGCATGCGCAGCTCCTGCTCGGCCTGGCTCTAGCCCGGCAGGCACTGAGACCTCCCGGCCACTAGGTGGCGCTAACGCAGTGGGTTTTGAGGCGATCTGAGGGCTTTGGGGGGGAAATGTAGGAGATGATGGGGGTCCCAGGTAGAATATGGGGGATTGTGGGGTGAATTTGGTGGATTTTGGGGATCCCTGAGGGGTTTCGGGGCACCTGAAGTGGATTTTGGGGTGAATTTGGGGGAATTTTGGGGGTC
>JAVTVJ010010224.1:0-10031 GCA_034509425.1 Eopsaltria australis | reverse complement strand
CAGACACTCACAGGGGCTCCAGACTGACATCCCACAAGTCCACAGGCTCTCAAACAGCCACGATGTCACAGACACTCACAGGGGCTCCATCGGGACTTCCCTGCTGTCCCCAGTCACCCAAATAGCCGGGATGTCACAAACATTCACAGCTGATCAATGGCGACATCCCAGGAGACCCCGGGCTTCCAAGCAACTGGGATATCACAGACACTCACAACAGTTCCATGGCGACTTCCCAGGAGACCCAAGGCTGACAAAGAGCCAGCATGTCACAGACACTCACACTGGTTCCATGGGGACATCCCGGGAATCCCCAGAGTGCCAAACACCAGAGATGCCACACACACTCACAGGGGCTCCATGCGCAAATCCCAGGGATCCCCAAGCTGCCAAAGAGCTGGCATGTCACACACACTCACAGGGGCTCCATGCACAAATCCCAGGTGTCCCCAAGCTGCCAAAGAGCTGGCATGTCACACACACTCACAGGGCATCCATGCACACATCCCACCTATCCCCAGGCTCCCCAAGAGACGGGAAGTCATAGACATTCACAGGGGCTCTAGACTGCCATCCCAGGAGCCCCCAGAGCACCAAAGAGCCAGGATGCAACACACACTAGCAGGAGCTCCATGCAGACACCCCATGAATCCACAGACTGCCAAAGAGCCGGCATGTCACACACACTCAGAGGTGCTCAAGAGTGACATCCCAGGAGTGCCCAGGCTCCCAAAGAGCCACGATGTCACAGACACTCACAGCGGCTCCATGCAGACATCCAAGGTGTTCTCAGGCTCTCTAAGAGCCACGATGTCACAGACACTCCTAGTGGCTCCATGGTGAAATTCCAGGAGTCCTCAAGCTTCCAAAAACCTGCCATGCCACAGAAACTCACATGGGCTCCATAGCCACAGCCCATGTGATCCCTGCCTGCCTAGGAGCCCAGATGTCACAGACTTTCACGCGGCTTCCAGGCTGATACCCCAGCAGTCTCCAAATTTCCAAGGAGCTAAGATGTCACAGAAATTCCAAGGGATTCCATGGTGACATCCCCGGACTTTCCAGGCAGCCAAAGAGCCAGGACCTCACAGACACTACAAGGCTTCAACGGCCTTATGCCCGCAATCCCCACAAGGCCAAAGAGCAGGGATGTCAAAGACACTCACAGGGCCTCCATGGGGACATCGCAGGAGTCCCCAGGCAGCCAAAGAGACAGCATGTCACAGTTACCCAAAGGGGCCCCATGCGGACATCCCTGCCTTACCCTGTCTTCCAAAGAGCAGGGATGTCACAGACACTCACAGCTGATCCATCGGGTCATGCCAGCAGTGCCCAGGCTGCCAAAGCACCGGCATGTCACACACACTCACAGGTGCTCCATCGGGTCATGCCAGCAGTGCCCAGGCTGCCAAAGAGCCGGCATGTCACCGACACTCACAGGGGATCCATGCAGACATGCCAGCTATGCCCAGACTCCTCAACAGCTGGGACATCACACACATTCACAGGGGCTGCAGAGTGACATCCCAGGAGCCCCAGAGTGCCAAAGAGCCAGGATGTCACAGACAATGCCAGTAGCCCCACGAGACATCCCCTCTAATCCACTGGCTGCCAAAGCAATCGCATGTCACAGACACCTCACAGGGCCCAGACTGACACCATCCCACAAGTCCACAGGCTCTCAAACAGCCAAGTGATGTGCCGCCAGGACACTCACATAGGCTCCATCGGGACTTCCCAGCTGTCCCCAGTCACCCAAAGAGCCGGGATGTCACAAACATTCACAGCTGATCAATGGCGACATCCCAGGAGACCTCGGGCTTCCAAGCAACTGGGATATCACAGACACTCACAACAGTTCCATGGAGACTTCCCAGGAGACCCAAGGCTGACAAAGAGCCAGCATGTCACAGACACTCACACGGGTTCCATGGGGACATCCCGGGAATCCCCAGAGTGCCAAACACCAGAGATGCCACACACACTCACAGGGGCTCCATGCACACATCCCAGGGATCCCCAAGCTCCCAAAGAGCTGGCATGTCACACACACTCACAGGGGATCCATGCACACATCCCAGGTGTCCCCAGGGTCCCCAAGAGACGGTAAGTCACAGACATTCACAGGGGCTCCAGACTGCCATCCCAGGAGCCCCCAGAGCACCAAAGAGCCAGGATGCAACACACACTAGCAGGAGCTCCATGCAGACACCCCATGAATCCACAGACTGCCAAAGAGCCGGCATGTCACACACACTCACAGGTGCTCAAGAGTGACATCCCAGGAGTGTCCAGGCTCCCAAGGAGCCACGATGTCACAGACACTCACAGCGGCTCCATGGTTAAATCCCAGGAGTCCCCAAGCTTCCAAAAACCTGCCATGCCACAGAAACTCACATGGGCTCCATAGCCACATCCCATGTGATCCCTGCCTGCCTAAGAGCCCAGATGTCACAGACTTTCACGCGGCTTCCATGCTGATACCCCAGCAGTCCCCAGATTTCCAAGGAGCTAAGATGTCACAGAAATTCCAAGGGATTCCAGGGTGACATCCCCGGACTTTCCAGGCAGCCAAAGAGCCAGCACCTCACAGACACTCGCAAGGCTTCAACGGCCTTATGCCCGCAATCCCCACAAGTCCAAAGAGCAGGGATGTCAAAGACACTCACAGGGCCTCCATGGGGACATCGCAGGAGTCCCCAGGCTGCCAAAGAGACAGCATGTCACAGTTACCCAAGGGGCCCCATGCGGACATCCCTGCCTTACCCTGTCTTCCAGAGAGCAGGGATGTCACAGACACTCACAGCTGCTCCATCGAGTCATGCCAGCAGTGCCCAGGCTGCCAAAGAGCCGGCATGTCACCGACACTCACAGGGGATCCATGCAGACATGCCAGCTATGCCCAGACTCCTCAACAGCTGGGACATCACACACATTCACAGGGGCTGCAGAGTGACATCCCAGGAGCCCCAGAGTGCCAAAGAGCCAGGATGTCACAGACAATGCCAGCAGCTTTCCACGGAGACATCCTCGAATCCACAGGCTGCCAAAGCACCGGCATGTCACAGACACTCACAGGGGTCCAGACTGACATTCCACAAGTCCACAGGCTCTTCAAACAGCCACGATGTCACAGACACTCACAGGGGGCTCCATCGACTTTCCTGTGCTGTCCCCAGTCACCCAAAATAGCCGGGATGTCACAAACATTCACAGCTGATCAATGGCGCATCCAGGAGACCCCGGCTTGTTCAAGCCAAACTGGGATATCACGACACTCACAAAACAGTCCTGCGACTTCCCAGGAACCCGAGGGCTGAACAAAGAGGCCAGCATGTCACAGACACTCACACGGGTTCCCATGGGGACATCCCGGGAATCCCCAGAGTGCCAAACACCAGAGATGCCACACACACTCACAGGGGCTCCATGCGCAAATCCCAGGGATCCCCAAGCTGCCAAAGAGCTGGCATGTCACACACACTCACAGGGGCTCCATGCACAAATCCCAGGTGTCCCCAAGCTGCCAAAGAGCTGGCATGTCACACACACTCACAGGGCATCCATGCACACATCCCACCTATCCCCAGGCTCCCCAAGAGACAGGAAGTCACAGACATTCACAGGGGCTCCAGACTGCCATCCCAGGAGCCCCCAGAATGACAAAGAGCCAGGATGCAACACACACTAGCAGGAGCTCCATGCAGACACCCCATGAATCCACAGACTGCCAAAGAGCCGGCATGTCACACACACTCACAGGTGCTCAAGAGTGACATCCCAGGAGTGCCCAGGCTCCGAAAGAGCAACGATGTCAAAAACACTCACAGCAGCACCATGCAGACATCCAAGGTTTGCTCAGGCTCTCTAAGAGCTGCGATGTCACAGACACTCACAGCGGCTCCATGGTGAAATCCCAGGAGTCCCCAAGCTTCCAAAAACCTGCCATGCCACAGAAACTCACATGGGCTCCATAGCCACAGCCCATGTGATCCCTGCCTGCCTAGGAGCCCAGATGTCACAGACTTTCACGCGGCTTCCAGGCTGATACCCCAGCAGTGTCCAGATTTCCAAGGAGCTAAGATGTCACAGAAATTCCAAGGGATTCCATGGTGACATCCCCGGACTTTCCAGGCAGCCAAAGAGCCAGGACCTCACAGACACTACAAGGCTTCAACGGCCTTATGCCCGCAATCCCCACAAGGCCAAAGAGCAGGGATGTCAAGGACACTCACAGGGCCTCCATGGGGACATCGCAGGAGTCCCCAGGCTGCCAAAGAGACAGCATGTCACAGTTACCCAAAGGGGCCCCATGCGGACATCCCTGCCTTACCCTGTCTTCCAAAGAGCAGGGATGTCACAGACACTCACAGCTGATCCATCGGGTTATGCCAGCAGTGCCCAGGCTGCCAAAACACCGGCATGTCACACACACTCACAGGTGCTCCATCGGGTCATGCCAGCAGTGCCCAGGCTGCCAAAGAGCCGGCATGTCTCCGACACTCACAGGGGATCCATGCAGACATGCCAGCTATGCCCAGACTCCTCAACAGCTGGGATGTCACAGACATTCACAGGGGCTGCAGAGTGACATCCCAGGAGCCCCCAGAGTGCCAAAGAGCCAGGATGTTCACAGACAATGCCAGCAGCTCACGGAGACAGCCCTCGATATCCCACAGGCTGCCAAAGCACCGGCGTCCAGACACTCACAGGGGCTCCAGACTGACATCCCACAAGTCCACAGGCTCTCAAACAGCCACGATTCACAGACACCACAGGGCCTCCATCGGACTTCGCCTGCTGTCCCCAGTCAGCCCCAAATAGCCGGGATGTCACAAACACTTCACAGCTGATCAATGGCGACATCCCAGGAGACCCCGGGCTTCCAAGCAACTGGGATATCACAGACACTCACAACAGTTCCATGGCGACTTCCCAGGAGACCCAAGGCTGACAAAGAGCAAGCATGTCACAGAAACTCACACGGGTTCCATGGGGACATCCCGGGAATCCCCAGAGTGCCAAACACCAGAGATGCCACACACACTCACAGGGGCTCCATGCGCAAATCCCAGGGATCCCCAAGCTGCCAAAGAGCTGGCATGTCACACACACTCACAGGGGCTCCATGCACAAATCCCAGGTGTCCCCAAGCTGCCAAAGAGCTGGCATGTCACACACACTCACAGGGCATCCATGCACACATCCCACCTATCCCCAGGCTCCCCAAGAGACAGGAAGTCACAGACATTCACAGGGGCTCCAGACTGCCATCCCAGGAGCCCCCAGAATGACAAAGAGCCAGGATGCAACACACACTAGCAGGAGCTCCATGCAGACACCCCATGAATCCACAGACTGCCAAAGAGCCGGCATGTCACACACACTCACAGGTGCTCAAGAGTGACATCCCAGGAGTGCCCAGGCTCCCAAAGAGCCACGATGTCACAGACACTCACAGCGGCTCCATGCAGACATCCAAGGTGTTCTCAGGCTCTCTAAGAGCCACGATGTCACAGACACTCCTAGTGGCTCCATGGTGAAATTCCAGGAGTCCTCAAGCTTCCAAAAACCTGCCATGCCACAGAAACTCACATGGGCTCCATAGCCACAGCCCATGTGATCCCTGCCTGCCTAGGAGCCCAGATGTCACAGACTTTCACGCGGCTTCCAGGCTGATACCCCAGCAGTCTCCAGATTTCCAAGGAGCTAAGATGTCACAGAAATTCCAAGGGATTCCATGGTGACATCCCCGGACTTTCCAGGCAGCCAAAGAGCCAGGACCTCACAGGACACTACAAGGCTTCAACGCCTTATGCCCGCAATCCACAGGCCAAAGAGCAGGATGTCAAAGACACTCACAGGCGCCTCCATGGGACATCGCAGGAGTCCCGCAGGTGCCAAAGAACAGCATGTCACAGTTACCCAAAGGGGCCCCTGCGGACATCCCTGCCTTACCCTGTCTTCCAAAGAGCAGGGATGTCACAGACACTCACAGGTGCTCCATCGGGTCATGCCAGCAGTGCCCAGGCTGCCAAAGAGCCGGCATGTCACCGACACTCACAGGGGATCCATCGGGTCATGCAGCAGTGCCAGGCTGCCAAAGACCGCATGTCACGACACTCACAGGGGATCCATGCAGACATGCCAGCTATGCCCAGACTCCTCAAACAGCGGGATGTCACAGGACATTCACAGGGGGCTGCAGAGTGACATCCGGAAGCCCCCAGAGTGCCAAAGAGGCCAGGATGTCACAAGGACAATGCCAGCAGCTCCGATGGAGACATCCCTCGAATCCACTGGCTGCCAAAGCACCGGCATGTCACCGACACTCAGAGGGGCTCCAGACTGACATCCAATGAGTCCACAGGCTCTCAAACAGCCACGATGTCACGGACACTCACAGGGGCTCCATCGGGACTTCCCTGCTGTCCCCAGGCACCCAAAGAGCCGGGATGTCACAAACATTCACGGCTGATCAATGGCGACATCCCAGGAGACCCCGGGCTTCCAAGCAACTGGGATATCACAGACACTCACAACAGTTCGATGGCGACTTCCCAGGAGACCCAAGGCTGACAAAGAGCCAGCATGTCACAGACACTCACACGCGTTCCATGGGGACATCCCGGGAATCCCCAGAGTGCCAAACACCAGAGATGCCACACACACTCACAGGGGCTCCATGGGGACATCCCAGGGGTCCCCAAGCTGCCAAAGAGCTGTCATGTCACACACACTCACAGGTGATCCATGCACACATCCCAGGTGTCCCCAAGCTCCCCGAGAGAAGGGAAGTCACAGACATTCACAGGGGCTCCAGACTGCCATGCCAGGAGCCCCCAGAGCACCAAACAGCCAGGATGCAACACACACTAGCAGGAGCTCCATGCAGACACCCCATGAATCCACAGACTGCCAAAGAGCCGGCATGTCACACACACTCACAGGTGCTCAAGAGTGACATCCCAGGAGTGTCCAGGCTCCCAAAGGGCCACGATGTCACAGACACTCACAGTGGCTCCATGGTGAAATCCCAGGAGTCCCCAAGCTTCCAAAAACCTGCCATGCCACAGAAACTCACATGGGCTCCATAGCCACAGCCCATGTGATTCCTGCCTGCCTAAGAGCCCAGATGTCACAGACTTTGACGCGGCTTCCATGCTGATACCCCAGCAGTCCCCAGATTTCCAAGGAGCTAAGATGTCACAGAAATTCCAAGGCATTCCATGGTGGACATCCCGCGGGTACTTTCCAGGCAGCCAAAGAGCCAGGGCCTCACAGACACTCGCAAGGCTGTCAACAGGCCTTATGCCCGCAATCCCCACAAGCCAAAGAAGGAGGTATGTCAAAGACACTCACAGGCCTCCATGGGGACATCGCAGGAGTCCCCAGGCTGACAAAGAGACAGCATGTCACAGTTACCCAAAGGGGCCCCATGCGGACATCCCTGCCTTACCCTGTCTTCCAAAGAGCAGGGATGTCACAGACACTCACAGCTGCTCCATCGGGTCATGCCAGCTATGCCCAGGCTGCCAAAGAGCCGGCATGTCACCGACACTCACAGGGGATCCATGCAGACATGCCAGCTATGCCCAGACTCCTAAACAGCTGGGATGTCACAGACATTCACAGGGGCTGCAGAGTGACATCCCAGGAGCCCCCAGAGTGCCAAAGAGCCAGGATGTCACTGACAATGCCAGCAGCTCCACGGAGACATCCCTCGAATCCACTGGCTGCCAAAGCACCGGCATGTCACAGACTCTCAGAGGGCCTCCAGACTGACATCCCACGAGTCCACAGGCTCTCAAACAGCCACGATGTCACAGACACTCACAGGGGCTCCATCGGGACTTCCCTGATGTCCCCAGTCACCCAAAGAGCCGGGATGTCACAAACATTCACAGCTGATCAATGGCGACATCCCAGGAGATCCCGGGCTTCCAAGCAACTGGGATATCACAGACACTCACAACAGTTCCATGGCGACTTCCCAGGAGACCCGAGGGTGACAAAGAGCCAGCATGTCACAGACACTCACACGGGTTCCATGGGGACATCCCGGGACTCCCCAGAGTGCAAACACCAGAAGAGATGCCACACACACTCACAGGGCTCCATGCACACATCCCAGGTCCCCAAGCTGCCAAAAGAGGCTGGCATGTCACACACACTCACAGGGCATCATGACACATCCCACGATATCCCCAGGCTCCCCAAAAGACGGGAAGTCACAGACATTCACAGGGGGCCCAGACTGCCATGCCAGCAGCCCCAGAGCAGCCAAAGAGCCAGGATGCAAACACACACCTAGCCAGGGAGCTCCATGCAGGACACCCCATGAATCCACAGAACTGCCAAAGAAGCGGCATGTCACACACCACTCACAGTGCTTCAAGAGTGACATCCAGAGTGTCCAGGTCCCAAAGAGCCACGATGTCACAGACACTCACATGGCTCCATGCGTGAAATCCCAGGAGTCCCCAAGCTTCCAAAAACCTTGCCATCCACAGAAACTCACATGGGCTCCATTAGCCACAGCCCATTGTGATCCCTGCCTGCCTAAGAGCCCAGATGTCACAGACTTTCACGCGGCTTCCATGCTGATATCCCAGCAGTCCCCAGATTTCCAAGGAGCTAAGATGTCACAGAAATTCCAAGGGATTCCATGGTGACATCCCCGGACGTTCCAGGCAGCCAAAGAGCCAGGACGTCACAGACACTCGCAAGGCTTCAACGGCCTTATGCCCGCAATCCCCACAAGGCCAAAGAGGAGGGATGTCAAAGACACTCACAGGGCCTCCATGGGGACATCGCAGGAGTCCCCAGGCTGCCAAAGAGACAGCATGGCACAGTTACCCAAAGGGGCCCCATGCGCACATCCCTGCCTTACCCTGTCTTCCAAAGAGCAGGGATGTCACAGACACTCACAGCTGCTCCATGGGGTCATGCCAGCAGTGCCCAGGCTGCCAAAGAGCCGGCATGTCACCGACACTCACAAGGGATCCATGCAGACATGCCAGCTATGCCCAGACTCCTCAACAGCTGGGATGTCACAGACATTCACAGGGGCTGCAGACTGACATCCCAGGAGCCCCCAGAGTGCCAAAGAGCCAGCATGTCACAGACAATGCCAGCAGCCCCATGGAGACATCCCTCGAATCCACAGGCTGCCAAAGCACCGGCATGTCACAGACACTCACAGGGGCTCCAGACTGACATCCCACAAGTCCACAGGCTCTCAAACAGCCATGATGTCACAGACACTCACAGGGGCTCCATCGGGACTTCCCTGCTGTCCCCAGGCACCCAAAGAGCCGGGATGTCACAAACATTCCCAGCTGATCAATGGCGACATCCCAGGAGACCCCGGGCTTCCAAGCAACTGGGATATCACAGACACTCACAACAGTTCCTGGCGACTTTCCCAGGAGACAAGGCTGACAAAGAGCCAGCATGTCACAGACACTCACACGGGTTCCATGGGGACATCCCGGGAATCCCCAGAGTGCCAAACACCAGAGATGCCACACACACTCACAGGGGCTCCATGCACACATCCCAGGGATCCCCAAGCTCCCAAAAAGCCGGCATGTCACACACACTCACAGGGGATCCATGTACACATCCCACGTATCCCCAGGCTCCCCAAGAGACGGGAAGTCACAGACATTCACAGGGGCTCCAGACTGCCATCCCAGGAGCCCCCAGAGTGACAAAGAGCCAGGATGCAAAACACACTAGCAGGAGCTCCATGCAGACACCCCATGAATCCACAGACTGCCAAAGAGCCGGCATGTCACACACACTCACAGGTGCTCAAGAGTGACATCCCAGGAGTGTCAAGGCTCCCAAAGCGCCACGATGTCACAGACACTCACAGCGGCTCCATGGTGAAATCCCAGGAGTCCCCAAGCTTCCAAAAACCTGCCATGCCACAGAAACTCACATGGGCTCCATAGCCACATCCCATGTGATTCCTGCCTGCCTAAGAGCCCAGATGTCACAGACTTTCACGCGGCTTCCAGGCT
>JAVTVJ010010218.1:0-20000 GCA_034509425.1 Eopsaltria australis | reverse complement strand
TCTAATGTGAATTTTGAGGGGATACTTTTGGGCTCAGTCCCCAAAAGTAATCCCCCAAGAGCTGGGGGATTCAATGGTCCGTTGGTTGGTTTAATATTAATTTTGAGGGGATATTTTTGGGTTTAGTTCCCAAGAGCTGAGGGATTCAATGGTTCAGTGGTCGATTCAATGTGAATTTTGGAGGGATCATTTTGAGCTCATATCCCAGGATCTGGGGGATCCAATGGTTGGTTTAATGTGAATTACAGAGGGATATTTTTGGGTTCAGATCCCAAGAGCTGGGGGATTCAATGGTTTAATGTGAATTTTGGGGGAATATTTTTGGGCTCAGATCCCAGGAGCTGAGGGATTCAATGGTTGGTTTAATGTGAATTACAGAGGGATATTTTTGGGCTCAGACCCCAAAAATAATTCCCCAAGAGCTGGGGGATTCAATGGTCCGTTGGTTGGTTTAATGTGAATTTTGGAGGGATAGTTTTGGGTTCAGATCCCAAGACCTGGGGAATTCAATTGTTGTTCTAATGTGAATTTTGGGGGGATATTTTTGGGCTCAGATCGCAAGACCTGGGGAATTCATTGGTTTAATGTGAATTTTGGGGGATATTTTGGGCTCAGTCCCCAAAAGTAATCCCCCAAGAGCTGGGGGATTCAATGGTCCGTTGGTTGGTTTAATGTGAATTTCAGAGGGATATTTTTGGGCTCACACCCCAGGAGCTGAGGGATTCAATGGTTCAGTGGTCGATTCAATGTGAATTTTGGAGGGATCATTTTGAGCTCATGCCCCAGGATCTGGGGGATTCATTGGTTTAATGTGAATTACAGAGGGATATTTTTGGGTTCAGATCCCAAGAGCTGGGGGATTCATTGGTTTAATGTGAATTTTTGGGGGATATTTTTGGGCTCAGTCCCCAAAAATAATTCCCCAAGAGCTGGGGGATTCAATGGTTGGCTTAATGTGAATTTTGGGGGAATATTTTTGGGCTGAGATCCCAAGACTTGGGGGATTCATAGGTTTAATGTGAATTTTGAGGGGATATTTTTGGGCTCAGACCCCAAGACCTGGGGGATTCATTGATTTAGTGTGAATTTTGGGGGGATATTTTTGGGCTCAGATCCCAGGAGCTGGGGGATTCAATGGTTTAATGTGAATTTTGGGAGGATAGTTTTGGGCTCAGTACCCAAAAATAATTCCCCAAGAGCTGGGGGATTCAATGGTCCATTGGTGGGTTTAATCTGAATTTCCGAGGGATAGTTTTGGGTTCAGATCCCAAGAGTTGGGGGATTCAGTGGCTGGCTTAATGTGAATTTTGGGGGGATATTTTTGGGCTCAGACCCCAAGACCTGGGGGAATCATTGGTTTAATGTGAATTTTGGGGGGATATTTTTGGGCTCAGACCCCAAGACCTGGGGGATTCAATGGTTTAATGTGAATTTTGAGGGGATATTTTTGGGCTCAGTCCCCAAGACCTGGGGGATTCATTGGTTTAATGTGAATTTTGAGGGGATATTTTTGGGTTTAGTCCCTAGGAGCTGGGGGATTCACTGGTTTAATGTGAATTTTGGGGGAATATTTTTGGGCCCAGATCCCAAGACCTGGGGGATTCATTGGTTTAATGTGAATTTTGGAGGGATATTTTTGGAGCGTCTGGCCCTGCCATTCCAATCAGGAAGGTAAATGAGTTTCCTCTGAGGCCAAATTGAGTCTCCGAAGAACAAACAGGGAATAAAAGATGTGGAGATTACCTCGGATAAGCTGAGGCTCGATCAGGGCTCGGAGACTCAAACCCTGCCCTGGAGCAGGTACTTCAAAGCAGGATGGATGAAAATGAGAGCGGAGCTGGTGGTCCCAGATCCCGGGGAAAGCTCAGAGATCCTGGGGAAAGCAAAGAGATCCTGGGAATGGCCCCCGGATCCTGGGAATGGTACCCAGATCCTGGGGAAAGCTCAGAGATCCTGGGGAAAACATAAAAATCCTGGGAAAAGCACCCAGACCATGGGGAATGGCACCCAGATCCTGGGAAAAGCTCAGAGATCCTGGGAATGGCCCCCGGACTCTGGGAATGGTCCCCAGCTCAGAGATCTTGGGAATGGCCCCAGCTCCTGGGAATGGCCCCCAGATCATGGGGACAGCACAGAGATCCTGGGAATGGCACTCGGATCCTGGGAACAGCCTCAGATCCTGGGAATGGCCCCTGGATCCTGGGAATGGCCCCAGATCCTAGGGACAGCACAGAGAACCTGGGAATGGCCCCAGATCCTGGGAATGGTCCCCAGCTCAGAGATCCTGGGAATGGTCCCAGCCCCTGGGAATGTCCCCCAGCTCCTGGGAACGCACTGAGTGACTCCAGGAGTTGCATTCCCAAGGGAGAAGCCACGACCCCTGGGAGGTTTAACCCGGAATGTTCTCTTGGCAGGTTTATAGAGACCCTGTCCCCTGAGCCCCAGAGCCTGCAGGACCCTGGCCGAGCTCTGGACCCCCGGCCATGTCCCCAGCCATGTCCCCAGCCATGTCCCCAGCCGGGTCCCTGCACTGGCTGGCCTCGGGCAGGGCCTCGCCCAGGCTGGTGCTGGTGGTGGTGTTCGTGGCCCTGCTGCTGGACAACATCCTGCTCACTGTCGTGGGTACGGCCCGGGGGCTCTTTGGGGACACTCGGGCTGCAGGGTGAGGCTCTCCGGGGCTGCAGTGTGGGGCTCTTCGGGGCTGCTTGTGGGCACAGTGTGGGGTTCTTTGGGGCTGTAGTGTGGGGCTCTTCGGGGCTGCTTGTGGGCACAGTGTGGGGCTCTTTGGGGCTGTCTCAGAGTGTAGTGTAGGGCTCTTGAGGAGCAGAGAGTGGGGCTTTTTGGGGCTGTCTCATGGGCACATTGTGGGGTTCTTTGGGGCTGCCTCAGGGGCACAGCGTGGGGCTCTTTGGGGCTGTCTCAGAGTGCAGTGTAGGGCTCTTGAGGAGCACAGAGTGGGGCTCTTTGGGGCTGTCTCAGAGTGCAGTGTAGGGCTCTTGAGGAGCACAGAGTGGGGCTCTTTGGGGCTGTCTCATGGGCACATTGCGGGGTTCTTTGGGGCTGTAGTGTGGGGTTCATTGTGGCTGCTTGTGGGCACAGTGTGGGGCTTTTTGGGGCTGTCTCATGGGCACATTGTGGGGTTCTTTGGGGCTGCCTCAGGGGCACAGCGTGGGGCTCTTGGGGGATGCCTCAGGGTGCAGTGCGGGGCTCTTTGGGGCCATGGAGTGGGGCTCTTTGGGGCTGTCTCAGGGGCACATTGTGGGGTTCTTTGTGGCTGCTTGTGGGCACAGTGTGGGGCTTTTTGGGGCTGTCTCATGGGTACATTGTGGGGTTCTTTGGGGCTGCTTGTGGGGTTCTTCAGAGGTGCAATGTGGGGCTCTGGGGCTGTCTCATGGGTACAATACGGGGTTCTTTGGGGGGTTGTCTCAAGGTACAGTGTGGGGCTCTTTGGGGATTGTTTGTGGGTACAGTGTGGAGCTTTTTGGGGCTGTCTCAGGGCACAGTGTGGGGCTCTTTGGGGGTGCAGTGTGGGGATTTTTGGCGTTGTCTCATGGGTCCATTGTAGGGTTCTTTGGGTGTTGTCTCAGGGTAGAGTGTGAGGCTCTTTTGGGGCTGCTCGGGGGCACAGTGGGGCTCTTTGGGGCTGTCACTGTAGGGTTCTTTTGGGGCACAGTGTGGGGTTCTTCGGGGGGCAGTCTCAGGGTACATTGTGGGGCTCTTTGGGGCTGTCTCAGGGGTACATTGTAGGGTTCTTTGGGGGCACCGTGTGGGGTTCTTTGGGGCTGTCACTGTGGGGTTCTTTGGGGGGCTGTCTCAGGGGTACATTGTAGGGTTTTTTGGGGGCACCGTGTGGGGTTCTTTGGGGCTGTCTCAGGGCACACTTTGGGGCTCTTTGGGGCTGTCACTGTGGGGCTCTTTGGGGCTGTCTCAGGGCACGCTGTGGGGCTCTTTGGGGCTGTCACTGTGGGGTTCTTTGGGGCCACAGCGTGGGGCTCCTCAGGGCTGCCCTGGGTACTCAGCTCCATCCGTCCCCGGGCGATGCCAGCGGGTCCCTGCCCAGCGGGTCCCTGCCCAGCGGGTCCCTGTCCAGGTGACCTCCCAGGACCCCTCACCCGGCCAGCCCCGCTCCGTTCAGCCGCGTGCCGAGCCGGGAAATGTGGGAAAATCCCTCACAAATCCCTCACAAATCCCTCTCCCGGCTTTTTTCCCAGTCCCCATCGTCCCCACCTTCCTCTACACGACCGAGTACGAAGGTGCCAACACCTCTGCGAGCCCAGCCCTGCCCGAGGCAACCCCCGCGGCCCCGAGGGCTCCTCTCTTCTCCTCGATGTTCTCCTATTTTGACAACACCACCGTGCCCGTCCGGGGCTTCACCGCGGAGCTGCTGAACGGGACGGGGAGCAGCCCCCCAGAACACCCCCCCAGCGCCCCAAAACACCCCCCCAGCACCCCTCAAACCCCACCCAGGGCCCCCCAAACCCCAGCCAGGGGCTGCCTGGAGGGTGGGGAGTTCCTGGCCCAGGAGAACACCCGCGTGGGGCTGCTCTTCGCCTCCAAGGCTCTGGTCCAGCTGCTGGTCAACCCCTGGGTGGGTGTGCTGACCAACAGGTAGGTCAGGCCTCGGGGTTCCACGCTGTTCCGTGCTGCTGGAATCGCCAGGAGCTGAGGAATCGCTTGGAATTGGGAGGGAAATAGCAGGAAGGAGAATAAATCCATCCAAACGGCAGGAATTCCGCCTTTTCTCCAAGCCTGCGCCGTGGTTTGTGAGTTTATACCCCGGCATAAAGCTCACTAATGCTCTCCTCAGGTGCTGGCAGATGCTGTTGAACACCAGCAACCTCGGGATAAACAAACACAGCTTTCCCCAGCCCGTTGTGGATGGATAAAATGTTATTTTCGTGTTTTCTTTGCCTCCTGCAGGCGCTGCGGGCTGTGCTGGGGTGGGCAGGCGGGCTGGGGAGCAGAGCTGTGCCCCTGGGTGGGCTCTGCAGCATTTTTGGGGGGCACTGGGGGCACATCGCCCCCTCAGGAGCTGCTCCCCAGCCCACAGACATTGCCCGGGGGGAATGAGGAGCCCTCCCCGAGCTTTTTCCCCATTTCAGGATCGGGTACCACATCCCCATGTTCCTGGGCTTCACCATCATGTTCCTGTCCACGCTCAGTGAGTATCGCGCTCCCCACCCCGCACAGCCGAGAATCCTCTGCTCCGGGTGACAAAGGACAGAGCAGCGCAGCCGGGCTCGGGAAAGGGTGACAAGGACAATCTCTGCGCCCTCTCACCCCTTCCTGGGAGCAGCCTTGCCCTCTGGTGCAGGGTTTGACCCCAGCTCTCCCCTCCCTGTGCAGTGTTTGCTTTCTCAGGCACCTACACGCAGCTCTTCATCGCCAGAGCCCTGCAAGGCGTCGGCTCCTCCTTCTCGTCGGTGGCAGGTGAAGGTTTTGGCTGCGCCTCAGCCCCTCCTCCTCCTCCTCCTCCTCCTCCTCCTCCTCCTCCTCCTCCTGCACCCACCCCCAGCCAGGGAGCAGCTGAGCCCCCCAAATGCCAGCTGCTTGCCGAGAGGAGCCCCCTGGGAGCCAGCCAGGCTGAGGCGGGCTCTGTGTGTGCCCCCAGGCCTGGGGCTGCTGGCCAGCGTGTACCCGGACGACGCGGAGAGGGGCAGTGCCATGGGCATCGCGCTGGGAGGCCTGGCCCTGGGAGTGCTGAGTGAGGAGCGCCTGATCCCGTCGGGACACGGCCACAGAATGTCCACACCTGCAGTGCCACCTGCCCGGCCGGGCATTCCACGGGCTGGGTGCTCCCCTCCCGGGGCTGGGTGCTCCCCTCCCTCCCTGGGCACTGCTGGGTGCTCCCCTCCCTCCCCCTGTCCCCTCCCTGTGGGACGGACACCTTCCCAAACACCCAGCAGGGACCTAGAGCAGCCCCAGGCTCCAGGGACAGTGGCACTGCCAGGCTCCAGAGACGGTGGCACTGCCCGGCTCTGGGGATGGTGGCACTGCCAGGCTCTGGGGACAGCAGCACTGCCAGGTTCTGGGGACGGTGGCACTGCCAGGTTCTGGGGACGGTGGCACTGCCAGGTTCTGGGGATGGTGGCACTGCCAGCCTATGGGGATGGTGGCACTGCCAGGCTCCAGGGACAGTGTCACTGCCAGGTTCTGGGGGCGGTGGCACTGCCAGGCTCTGGGGACAGTGGCACTGCCAGGCTCTGGGGACAGTGTCACTGCCAGGCTCCGGGGACAGTGTCACTGCCAGGCTCTGGGGACAGTGTCACTGCCAGGTTCTGGGGACAGTGTCACTGCCAGGTTCTGGGGACAGTGTCACTGCCAGGCTCTGGGGACGGTGGCACTGCCAGGCTGTGACCCAGCCCTTCCCTTGCAGTCGGGGCGCCCTTCGGGAGCGTCATGTACGAGTTTGTGGGGAAAGCGTCGCCCTTCCTGGTCCTGGCCTTCCTCGCCCTCTTGGACGGAGGTGAGAAACCGAAGGGTTTGGCCCTACAAAGAATGGGAATTATTGGGATGTGGGTGTTTTGGGGAGAGTCTGGGCAGGAAGAGGCACCCCAGCACAGACGGGTGATACCATCAGTTCTTCCACCAGGCCTAAATCATGTTGGGCATCTCCAGATGACTGACGCAGCCACAGAGCAGGAATTAATCCCTCATTACTCAATAACCCCCTGATTGCTTTAACGGCTCCAGCAGCACACTCAGTAAAGCTCTTGGAACTGTGAATTCTTTGGCAAGACCCCTCCGTCCGCAGCCTCTTGGTGCCACGAAGGAGTCAGGCTTTGCCAGCAGAAGTGGTGCCTGGTTCCTGCTCCCAGGGGAGCTTTTCGAGTGCCACAGCAAAGCTGCAGCCAGCAGGAGCTGAGTCTGCAGTGGGAAGCGTGGAGATAATTAAATTACAGCCCCAGTCACCGCCCTTGTCTGGCTGGAAAGCGAGATATCCCTAATGAGGCGTGTAAGGGCTGCTGGAAAATGAAGCCCGGGAGCCCGGGCCTCGTGCCTATCAAACCTTCCTGCTTTAATCCTTCTCTTTCCCACATCCCACTCCTGTCAGAGCCCGGGGTTCCTGCAGTTCCACGCGGTTCCTCAGCTCCTGCCCGCGGCTGGAATCACCGGGGGCTGAGGAGCTGCGTGGAATTGCAGGGATTGCGGGGGGAAAATGGCAACAGGGAGAGTAAATCCATCAAAACGGCAGGAATTTTATCCATGGAAGTGTTTGCACTTTTGACAAAACCCTCCCAAACCTCTCCCTCCTGCCCTGCCTGCTCCAGCCACGGCCCCAAACAGCTCCTGGATCCCAGGGTTGTCCCCAAACAGCTCCTGGATCCTGGGGTTGGCCCCAAAAAGCTCCTGGATCCTGGGGTTGGCCCCAAAAAGCTCCTGGATCCCAGGGTTGGCCCCAAACAGCTCCTGGATCCCGGGGTTGGCCCCAAACAGCTCCTGCATCCCTGGGTTGGCCCCAAACAGCTCCTGCATCCTGGGGTTGGCCCCAAACAGCTCCTGCATCCTGGGGTTGGCCCCAAACAGCTCCTGCATCCCAGGGTTGGCCCCAAACAGCTCCTGGATCCCAGGGTTGGCCCCAAACAGCTCCTGCATCCTGGGGTTGGCCCCAAACAGCTCCTGCATCCCAGGGTTGGCCCCAAACAGCTCCTGCATCCCAGGGTTGGCCCCAAACAGCTCCTGGATCCCGGGGTTGGCCCCAAACAGCTCCTGGATCCTGGGGTTGGCCCCAAACAGCTCCTGCATCCCTGGGTTGTGCTGTGGGATGGGCCGGGCTGAGGGGAAGGAGAGGGGCATGCAAGGGGTGGTGTCCCCGGGAAGGAGGCACCAGCAGTGCTCTGTCCCCAGCTCTGCAGCTCTGCATCCTGCAGCCCTCCCGGATCTCGCCGGAGGTGAGCAGGGGCTGGGTGAGGGAGGTGGGCACTGCCCAGGGCTGGGGGCCGTGCCAGGGCCCAGCCGGGGGCACACGGAGCCCCCAGCCCACGGCACCCCCTCCGCAGAGCACCAAAGCCACCCCCGTGTCCACCCTGCTGCGAGACCCCTACATCCTGGTGGCTGCAGGTAAAGCTGGACATTTGTCCCCCTGGCTGAAGATTCCCTCGTGCCTGCTTGAAACAGCAGCAAAAAGGGGCTAAAATGGAGCTTTTCCTCCCTTTTCTCCCTCTTCCAGGAGCCCTGTGCTTCTCCAACATGGGGGTGGCCATGCTGGAGCCCACGCTGCCCATCTGGATGCTGCAGACCATGTGCTCCCCGCAGTGGCAGCTCGGTGGGTCCCGCGCTCTGCAGCCTCTTCCCCTGAGCTTCAAAATGTTTAAAACCCCAGAGTTACTCGAAAAAACCCTCCCAGACCATGGAGTCCAACCTGTGACCAGCCCAGAGCACTGAGTGCCTCTTCCCCTGAGCTTCAAAATGTTTAAAACCCCAGAATTATTCGAAAAAACCCTCCCAGACCATGGAGTCCAACCTGTGACCTGCCCAGAGCACCGAGTGCCACATCCTTGGACACTTCCAGGGACAGAGAGTCGGCCGCTGCAGGAGGGATTGAATCATCTTTTGTATCACTCCAAAAAACCAGAAGGAAACATCTGCCCTCCTCCTGCCCGTGCAGCGAGCGATGCCGGGCTGGGCACGGCTCCAGTTCCAGCTGGAAACGTCCTCAGTGGTGGCTGCTCTGCTCTGATATTGAAAAAATTGTGTGGAATTGGCTCTCCAGCAGGAAAATAACGGGGCAGGGAGGCGGCAGGGTGCCCATCTTCTGCAGGGCAGAGAATGGGCTCGTGCTGGGCTGGGCTTAGGGGGGCCAGATGGGCTCAGCTCTGAATAGAACCAGGCCTATCCCAGCACCCCAGGCAGGGCAGGATGGGCTGGGCTGGGCTTAGGGAGGCCAGATGGGCTCAGCTCTGAGTGGAACCAGGCCTATCCCAGCACCCCAGGCAGGGCAGGATGGGCTGGGCTGGGCTGGGATTACGGAGGCCAGATGGGCTCAGCTCAGAGTGGAACCAGGCCTATCCCAGCACCCTGGGCAGGGCAGGATGGGCTGGGCTGGGCTTAGGGAGGCCAGATGGGCTCAGCTCTGAGTGGAACCAGGCCTATCCCAGCACCCCAGGCAGGGCAGGATGGGCTGGGCTGGGATTAAGGAGGCCAGATGGGCTCAGCTCTGAGTGGAACCAGGCCTATCCCAGCACCCCAGGCAGGGCAAGATGAGCTGTGCTGGGCTGGGATTAGGGGGGCCAGATGGGCTCAGCTCTGAGCGGAACCAGGCCTATCCCAGCACCCCAGGCAGGGCAGGATGGGCTGGGCTGGGATTAGGGAGGCCAGATGGGCTCAGCTCTGAGTGGAACCAGGCCTATCCCAGCACCCCAGGCAGGGCAGGATGGGCTGTGCTGATTGCCAGCTGCCCAGAAAATGGGACGTGGAGATAACACAGCCTGTGCTCACTGCAAAAACAACCAGTGATGGAGATAAAACCCAATCGGAGCAGGAATGACCCGGGGGGTGCCCCCGGCTGCACTCAGATCCCAAATTGGATTTGCAGGGGGCTGGGATTGCTGCTGATCGAGTTATCCTCAGCCACAGCCAGGCAATAAAAGCTTCTCTGGATTCTGGCAGGGGGAGAAGGCACAAAACCCAGAAAAAAGCGCTCAGGGCTGCCCTGTCACCTCTGGAGGAGCTTTGAGCCGATTTAACAGAAGAAAATCCCAAATATATTCCCTAAGAAGTCCAAATACCTGAGATTTGACAGCAGTTTGGATTCAGAGTTCAGCACCAACCCACCCCATCTCACGAGCTATTCTAAACCCAAGAGGCTTCTTTATTTTCCCATAATTCTGGGAAAAACAACCCAGAAGAGCTCGGGCTAAACCTGCAGGATTAACCACGTTCTGGAGCTGTTAGAGGAGAGGAAATTAAACACAAATTCAGCGTGTTCCAATAAGGAAGCAGTCCCGGGGAAATGGAGCTGATTGCTTTTATTTATTGTCAGCAGGAGAGGATATGAAAAATAAACAACGGGTAAAGCAGCAGGGAGGGCAAATATTTAATTGTGAGCTGCATGATGATCCCCAGGCTTTTTACTTAAGCAGTTGTTTTATTCCTCTTTATTTAGTGAGGGAAAAGGGGGAAAGGTGGAAGAGGAAGAAATGATGACAGGAGATATTCATGTGCTTTTCCTGGCTCGTGTAATCTCCAAATGAGGCAGCTGGGGAGTGAAAATTTGTGCAAATATTTATTTTCTTGGGCACGAGGCACTTTTTAACCCTTTCTGTCTCCCAGGGATGGCATTCCTGCCTGCCAGCATCTCCTACCTCATTGGCACCAACCTCTTTGGGATTCTGGCCAACAGGATGGGCAGGTAAGTGGGATATTAAAGGATTTTGGCACAGCCCAGCCCAAATTTCAGCATGTTCTGCTGGAGGCTGAGCACTCCTGCTCTCTGCTCACGTTGCAGGTGGCTGTGCTCCATGATTGGAATGGCTGTGGTGGGAATCAGCCTCCTCTGTGTGAGTAGCAGCAGAATCCACAGGGATTTTCACGGTCCTGGCACAGCAAATGCTCAGGGGTTTCACCTCTGGGTGGGTTTTGCAGATCTGGGAAAGGTCTCCAGATCTTAAGGCTGAGAGATTTGGGATTGTTCAGCCTGGAAAAGGCTGCGGGGAGAGCGAACTGTGGGTGTCCAGGACCTGAAGGGAGAGTGCAGGGAAGATTTGGAGAGAGGATTTCCAAGGGATTGGAGGGAATGGCTTCAAAGTGACAGAGAGCAGGGTTGGGTGGGATATTGGGAAGGAATTCCTCCCTGTGAGGGGGGCAGCAGCTGGGCTGGAATTCCCAGAGGATCTGTGGCTGCCCATGGATCCCTGGAAGTGCCCAAGGCCAGGTTGGAGCAACCTGGGATAGTGGAAGGTGTCTGAGCCCATAGGAGGGGCTGGAATGGATGAACTTCAAGGACCCTTTCATCCAACCCATTCCATGATTCCATACCCTGTGTCCCACCTCCCACAGCTCTCCTGCCCTCACACCCCCTCTCCCTCCTCTCCCAGGTCCCTCTGGCCACCAACATCTACGGCCTGATCGGCCCCAACGCCGGCCTGGGCTTTGCCATAGGTAAGCTGGGGGTGCTGCGGCTGCTCCCGCGCAGCTCCCGGGGGCAGCGGGGACCGAGGAGCTCCCGGGGGCAGCGGGGACTGAGGAGCTCCCGGGGGCAGCGGGGACTGAGGAGCCCGCGGTGCCCGGGCAGGGATGGTGGACTCCTCCATGATGCCCATCATGGGCTACCTGGTGGACCTGCGCCACACCTCCGCCTACGGCACCGTCTACGCCATCGCCGACGTGGCCTTCTGCATGGGCTTTGCCATCGGTAGGAGAGCTTTGCTCGCGGTGTGGCTGCTCGGGGTGCGTCCCCCTGGCGTTTGGTCGCTTTTGGAAGGTTTGAATTCGCAGGTCCCTCCACGGGCGGGGCGATCGTGCGAGCCCTGGGCTTCCCCTGGCTGATGGTGATCGTCGGGGCGCTGAACGTGGCGTACGCCCCGCTCTGCTGGCTCCTGCGCAGCCCCCCGGCCGCCCACGAGAGCATGGTCAGTCAGGGACGGCTTCCTGCAGTTTCACATCCAAGGGATTTGGGGGAATTAAGAATAAATTTGTTGTGTCTCTTCCCTGTTGGGCTCTGTGCTGCCCTCAAAAAGGACAAAAAGTATTCGAGTAAAAGCAGCAAAGTTTAGAGGGTCCTTTCCTGAACTCATAGCTTGTTCTCCCTAGGGAAAAGTGTTTTTCCCGAAGTGATAATGCTTCTGAATTTACCAGGGCTTGAGTCTTCCCTGTTGGGCTCCGTGCTGCCCTCAGAAAGGGACAAAAAAATTTGAATAAAAGCAGGAAAGTTTGGAGGGTCCTTCCCTGCACTCACAGCTTGTTTTCCCTGGGGAAAAGTCTGCTTTGGCTTTTTCCCCAAAGTGATAATGCCCCTGTTAACTGTTGAAATTTATCTTCATTTTTTACTAAGAATAAATTTACCAGGGGTTGAGTCGTCCCTGTTGGGCTCCATGCTGCCCTCAGAAAGGGACAAAAAAATCTGAATAAAAGCAGGGAAGTTTGGAGGGTTCTTCCCTGCACTCACAGCTTGTTTTCCCTGGGAAAAGTCTCTTTCCCCAAAGTGATAATGCTCCTGTTAATTGTTCAAATTTATCTTCATTTTTTACTAAGAATAAATTTACCAGGGGTTGAGTTGTCCCTGTTGGGCTCCATGCTGCCCTCAAAAAGGGACAAAAAAATTCGAGTAAAAGCAGCAAAGTTTGGAGGGTCCTTCCCTGCACTCACAGCTTGTTTTCCCTGGGGAAAAGTATTTTTCCCCAAAGTGATAATGCCCCTGTTAACTGTTCAAATTTATCTCCATTTTTTATTAAGAATAAATTTGCCAGCAGTTGCGCCTCTTCCCTGTTGGGCTCTGTGCTGCCCTGAAAAAGGGACAAAAAGTTCGAGTAAAAGCAGGAAAGTTTGGAGGGTCCTTCCCTGCACTCACTGTTTTCTCTGGGGAAAAGTCTGCTTTGGCTTTTTCCCAAAGTGATAATGCTCCTGTTAACTGTTCAAATTTATCTTCGTTTTTTATTAAGAATAAATTTGCCAGGGGTTGCGCCTCTTTCCTGTTGGGCTCCGTGCTGCCCTCAGAAAGGGATAAAAAAATTCGAGTAAAAGCAGGGAAGTTTGGAGATTTCATCCCTGCACTCACAGCTTGTTTTCCCTGGGGAAAAGTATTTTTCCCCAAAGTGATAATGCCCCTGTTAACTGTTCAAAATTATCTTCATTTTTTATTAAGAATAAATTTGCCAGGAGTTGACTGCTCCCTGTTGGGCTCTGTGCTGCCCTGAAAAAGGGACAAAAGAATTCAAATAAAAGCAGGGAAGTTTGGAGGGTCCTTCCCTGCACTCATAGCTTGTTCTTCCTGGGGAAAAGTCTGCTTTGACTTTTTCCCCAAAGTGATAATGCTCCTGTTAACTGTCCAAATTTATCTCCATTTTTTATTCAAGCGTGATTTCTGCTCTCTTTCTCCCAGGCCATCCTGAGCCAGAAGTGCCCCATGCAAGTCAAAAGCTACAGCCCAAAGGGAGCCCTGCGGGAATTCCCCCTCACGGAGGAGAGCGACGGGGAGGCAGAAAATGCAGAATAACCAAGGCAAGGATGAGCGTCCTCCTTTGGAGCCAAAATTCCGGTTACAGAACGTGGATGTGTGAGCAAACACTGCCGACCTCGCCTCCCTCACACTCGTGGGAGGCTCAATTTCCAACTTCTTCTACAAACCTCAAGATCTGGAGGCTCCATCCGTTGTGGAATCAGCCGGCAATAAAGATGTCACTGCAATGTCACCGCTACTCTGAGGACACTTATAAACGCTCATTTCTCTCTCGGTGTATTTTGATGTATTGTGCTATGCCTGTGCTACTCAGAACTGCTCGTGTGTCCTTCCCAACGTACATTAAAGTAATTTATTCGTTTGAAGACCTCTAAAGAAAGCGAGGTGGGAATAAGGTTTAGACTCAGCCAACGAAGCCACTTAGATCGCTGTGTTTAATGTGGGGGTGTCAGGCGCTGCAGCCGGGGGGGGGTCCCGGTAGCTCTGAGGGAACAGTCTGGCAGAGAATCCGCAGCTTCTACGACGGCTCCAGAGTGCGGAACTAACCCGCCCTAAACACATCGCTCAGGGGGTCTCAGTGTCTGTTGGTGAAGGAGTTTGTTTCGTCTCCGCCCTGAGGGGAGGTGGCAGGGCCGCCATGACAGCGGGACCCGCCCTCAGGGCCGCCCTCCTTCCCGCCCTTTTTCCCGCCCTTTTCCCCGCCCTCCTTCCCGCCCTTTTCCCCTCCCTCAGGGCCGCCGCTCTCGCGAGATTTCACGCATCCCGCCCCTTCCTGTAATGGCGGCGCCCTAGACCGCGCGGCCGGCACCGCCACCAGCGTCAGTCCCCGCTGTCCCCGCCACCGCCGTCCCCGTCACTCTCGGCCCTGTCACCGCTGTCACCTCTGTCACCTCTGTCACCGCCACCATGCACTCGGACGATGTGAGTGCTGCCGTTCTTCCGGCCCCGTGTCAAACCGCCGCCCGGGCGCCGGGCCCGTCGCACGTGGCCGCGGGTCCCCTGTCCCCAGCTTGGGGGTGGCTCGAGGGGGACAGAGGGACCCGGGGTGTGAATGGGGGCTTGGCAGCAGCAGATGCGCTGTGCCTGCGCCTCTTGGGGCACCGCGCTCTGCCTGCGGGGAACAGCGAGAGAAGCCCGGTGTTTGTGGGCTGTCCCCGTCAGAGGCGGAGGGGACACGGGGGCCGGGTGAGGGCTGTCTCGGGCTGTCTCGGGGTGTCACCCGCTGTTCCTTTGTCCCCGCAGGTTGTCTGGAGCATGCTGGGGAACAGGCAGTTCTGCTCCTACAAGATGACGTGAGTTTGGGGGGGATGGGGTGAGCCCAGGGGGGTTTTGGGGGAATCCAGCAGGGAAGGGAGCGGGAGGGACACGCGCCTCAAACCCCACAGTGTCACCTGTGTGCCACCGCCCCACGCGTGACAGCCACAGCGCATGGGGTGAGCTTGATAGTGTGGGGGTTAAAGTGATTTTGGGGTGATTTAGGGTGTGGGAACGATAGGCCTGGAGGTAGACCTTAGGTATCGTTCTGTTAGGAAAGTACCCGTGAGAACTGCACCTGTGTGCTTCTCCGTAAGGACTACTTGTGGCAAGATTAATGAAATGATTGAGTAGAAAGTAGGAGTAAGAATAATAACTTACTTGTAACAATCCTGAGAAATGTAAGGGGGGTATTCAGGGAGGGGGGCTGAAACCTATGGTTGAATGAAAACAATGTATTCGATAGAGTGGTGTAGAATTAATGATTAACTGATGATTATAAGCTAGTTATGGTATAAATGTAACCATTTTTCGAGCCCATGGTGGACCTTGATTTGGGTCCGAAAGACCCCTGCTCCCAGGGCCCTTCTATTAAAGCACCCATAGAATCACTTCGTGATTATGTGTTTTCTTACGCTAACAAGCTGAGTGGTGTCTTCCTGCCCATCCCTCATTAATTCCTTTTTTTCCTCTTTTCCAGCACCAAAACGCAGAACTTCTGCCGGAATGAGTACAACCTGACAGGGCTGTGCAACCGCTCCTCCTGCCCGCTGGCCAACAGCCAGTACGCCACTGTCCGCGAGGAGAAAGGTGGGAGCAGCAGGAATTCATCCATGGAAAGGGGGACAGGCATTGGGAGGGGGGTTTGGAGTCCTGGAGGTATCCAGGGAATGACACTCAATGCTCTTCCTGCCCACTGGCCACCAGCCACTGTGCCACTGTCCCAGAGGAGAAACGTGGGAGCAGGGACAGCGGCAGGAATTTCTCCCTGGAAAAGGGGGAAAGGCCTTGGGAGGGGTTGCCTGGGGTGGGGTTTGGAGTCCTGGAGGTGTCCAGGGTCAGGAGAAAGGTGGGAGAAGAGACAACAGCAGGAATTTCTCCCTGGAAGAGGAGGACAGGCCTTGGGAGGGGCTGCCCAGGGGGGTTTGGCGTCCCCATCGTGGGAGCAGGGACAGCAGCAGGAATTCATCCAGGAAAAGGGGGTCAGGCCTTGGGAGGGGTTGCCTGGGGTGGGGTTTGGAGTCCTGGAGGTGTCCAGGGTCAGGAGAAAGGTGGAAGCAGGGACGGTGGTGGGAATTTCTCCCTGGAAGAGGGGGACAGGCCTTGGGAGGGGCTGCCCAGGGGGTTTGGAGTCCTGGAGGTGTCCGGGGAACGCTTGGATGTGGCACTCAGTGCTCTGGGCTGGGGACACGGTGGGGATCAAGGCTTGGACTCGCTCTTGGGAGCCTTTTCCTGGATGTTTGGGATCCAGTGAGGCTGTGGGCAGGGAGGGGTGGGTGGCACTGCCCGAGGAGCTCTGGGGAGGGGCTGAGGGCTTTGTTCCTGTTCCCAGGTCGCTGCTATCTCTACATGAAGACCATCGAGCGGGCAGCGTTCCCCCGGCGCCTCTGGGAGCGGGTGAGCTCGGGGACACGGCGGTGACAGCAGCCCTGGTGTCCCCACAGAGGGCAGGGACAGTGTCCTCAGGGACACAGCAGTGACAGTGGCTGTGGTGTCCCCACAGAGGGCAGTGGGGTGTCCTTGGAAAGGGAACAGCCTGAGGACACAGAGGGCCGGGAAGGTGTCCTTGGAGAGGGAGTGACTCGGGGACACGGCGGTGACAGCAGTGACAGCAGCTCTGGTGTCCCCACAGAGGGCTGGGAGGGTGTCCTTGGAGAGGGAGTGACTCGGGGACACAGCTGTGACAGCAGTGACAGCAGCTCTGGTGTCCCCACAGAGGGCAGTGGGGTGTCCTTGGAGAGGGAGTGACTCGGGGACACAGCTGTGACAGCAGTGACAGCAGCCCTGGTGTCCCCACAGAGGGCTGGGAGGGTGTCCTTGGAGAGGAAATGGCCTCCAGCTGTGCCTGGGGAGGGTCAGGATGGACAGCAGGAGGAATTTCCTCATGGAAAGGGTGGTCAGGATCTGCCCAGGGAGGTTTGGAGTCCCTACCCCTGGAGTGGAAGGGCTGGAGGTGTCACTCAGAGGGCTGGGGACTCACCTTGGAGGGCTTTTCCCTGATGATTCCGTGACTCTGGGATCTGTGCAGCCCCTCCCCAACGTCCCTGCTGTGTCCTGCTCTGTCCCCAAGCCTCCCCTGTCCCCGCAGGTGCTGCTGAGCAAGAACTACGAGAAGGCTCTGGAGGAGATCGACGAGAACCTCATCTACTGGCCCCGCTTCATCCGGCACAAGTGCAAGCAGAGGTTCACCAAGATCACGCAGTACCTGATCCGCATCCGCAAGCTGACCCTCAAGAGACAGTAAGGGACAGGGCACTGACCACGGGAGTGACCGCTGGTGGCTTCTGGACCCACCACCCCTGTCCTGAGCTGCTGTCACTGCTGGGACACTGCTGGTCACCGTTTTCCTGAGGGGTTTTGGATGGATCTGACATGGATGAGCTGCAGGAATCCAGTGTAGAAATGTACTTTGGGAATGTCCAGAGCAGGAAGGGACCACAGGGATCATTGACCCCAAATCCTGGCCCTGCAGGACACCCCAAAATCCCACCCTGAGCATCCCTGGGAGCCCTGCTCAGACACCCCAAAATCCCACCCCGAGCATCCTTGGGAGCCTTGAACGGACACCCCATAATCCCACCCCGAGCATCCTTGGGAGCCCTGCTCAGACACCCCAAAATCCCACCCTGAGCATCCTTGGAAGCCCTGCTCAGACACCCCAAAATCCCACCCTGAGCATCCCTGGGAGTGTGTCCATCTTGGAGCTCTGCCATTCCCTGGGGAGCCTGGTCAGTGCCCATTGGGGGAAGAACCTTCCCCAAAATCCAACCTAAACCACCCCTGGCCCAGCTCCAGCCCTCCCCTGTGTCCTGTCCCTGTCACAGGGAGCTGTCCCTCGGGAGGAGCTGCTCCAAGTGCCCTCAGCTGCTCCTGCTGTGGCCCCTCCAGTCCCTTCCCCATCCTTTGGACACTCTCTAACAGCTTTAGATCTTACCCTGAGGCACCCAGACCTGCCCCCAGGCCATTCCAGTTTGGAATGCTGCAGCTGCTGTCAGATTCCCAGTGTCTGTTCCCTGCAGGAGGAAGCTCGTCCCGCTGCGCAGGAAGATCGAGAGGCGCGAGAACAGGCGAGAGGTAACGGCTGCTCCTGCTCCGTGTCCCCTCCTGGTGTCCCCTCCTGGTGTCCCCTCCTGGTGTCCCCTCCTGTCCCCACCACCCCCCAGCCTCACGCAGCTGCTCTGTGTCCCCTTAGGAGAAAGCCCTGATCGCTGCCCAGCTGGACAATGCCATCGAGAAGGAGCTGCTGGAACGGCTCAAGCAGGACACGGTGAGGGTCACACGGAGCTCACGGTGCTGCCCCTGGGGGGAATGAGGGGTGCCTGGCTCCCCAAAACATGAGGGCTCCCCTCCTGTTCTGTGCACAGGAGCCCCAAAACCCAAGGGCTCCCCAAAACACGAGGGCTCCCCTCCTGTTCTGTGCACAGGAGCCCCAGAACACAAGGGCTCCCCAAAACACAGGGCTCCCCTCCTGTTCTGTGCACAGGGAGCTCAAAAACACAGATTCCCCTCCTGTTCTTTGCACAGGGAGCCCCAGAACACAAGGGCTTGCCAAAGCAAGAGGGCTCCTGTCATGTTCTGTGCACAGGGAGCCCCAGAACACGAGGGCTCCCCAAAACACAGCAGGCCCCAAAACACAGGGCTCCCCTCCTGCTTTGTGCACAGGGAGCCCCAGAACACGAGGGCTCCTCTCCAGCTCTGTGCAGGAGTGTGGGCTCAGAACTGGGGAGGGGCTGATCCACACGTTCACCTTGGTCTGATGACGCTCCATGTACCAGTGCCACCCCCACCAAAGTCCATCTGCCTCCTGTGGCTTACAGAAAATCCCCATTTTCCTTTCAGTATGGAGACATCTACAACTTCCCCATCCACGCCTTTGACAAGGCCCTGCAGCAGCAGGATGCAGAGAGCGAGAGCGAGTCGGACGCAGAGAGGGAGGAAGAAGATGATGATGATGAGGTAAAGCTTCCAGCCCTGCCCCTTCCTGCTGGCTGAGAACTCCGGAGAGCTCAGAAAAACCTTGTGTTGGCCTTGGTGGCTCTTCCATGGCACTGCTGTGCTCAGTCCCTGCCCCTGTTCCTTGCAGGACGTGGATAAAAGGGAGTTTGTAGAAGCTGAGGACAGCGAGCTCAGCGACTTTGAGGTGGGTGAAGCACCAGGTACAAACTGAGGCTGAGCTGGGCACCCTCAGGTGTCTCTGGGGATGGGTGAGAGGCAGCAAAATCAGAGTTGTGCAGTGGGACCCCAGCCCAGCTCCTCTGGAGCCAGGGATTGTGGAATGGGATTGTCCACAAGGGGATTCTGGGGAAAGAGGAGGTTCAGTCACACAGCCTGCTCTGACAGCACTCCATCCTTCCTCAGGACATGGATAAGTTGGAGACAAGCAGTGAAGAGGAGCAGGAAGAGGAGGAGGAAGTGGAGAAGAAAGCCTCTCACTCCAAATCTAAAGGGAAAACTCCCCTGAAGGGCCCAGCCAGGAGAAAACGTCCGTACATTGAGATTGAGTACGAGGAGGAAACAGAGCCCAGCACCAAGACAAAAGCAGCCTGAGCTGCCCTGGGCCTGTTTTGTACTGACTGACAGAACTCCAGGATGTGACTCCAGGATGACTCCAGGATGTGTCACCACCCCCCACCCCCCACAGGACCCTCAGGAACTCCTGGTTTTATACTCCATACATTTTCTGCAAGAACAGTGAGGTTTTTGTCCAGCCCCAGGGAACTGCAGTGAGTTTGTACAAGAGGGTGAAGCCAAGCTCAGAGAACATCCCCCACCTCCTCTAAGAGCACAGAAAGCTCAGCCCAGACTCTGCTCCAGGAAGGGCCCTGGCCTGGGGGGCTCTGCTGGAGAAGCCTCACATGGCCCTGGGAACACCTGGATGTGTCTGGGGGAGGTGTGGGGCCCACAGGTGGGACAGGAACGACAGAACTTTCAATAAATACAATAATTTTATTGTCCAGAAGGGGGTGAGCAGTGTCAGCCCCTCAGGTGCTCTCCTGCACCTTCCTGAGGCACTCCCGTACCCTGCTCTCCTCACAGCTGCTCTGCACCCCTTCCAGCAGCACCTGGAGAGAAAAGCAGCATTTTCAGTGCCTGGGAGTTCTCAGAGTCACCCACCCTCCCCCAGCCCTCTGGTGAAGAAAAGCACAGATTGATCTCCATCAAAAATACTGAGTTGCTTATCAATCAATTATTGATGCTGGGGAGGGGGGAAATTCAAAACCCTGCTGGGCTGAGAGGGAAGAGGGCACTGGCACCCCCAGAGAGCCCTGGCTCCCCTGGCCCTGGCAGAGCCCTGGCTCACCTTCCCCTGGCCCTGGCACCCCCAGAGAGCCCTGGCTCACCTTCACCTGGCCCTGGCACCCCCAGAGAGCCCTGGCTCACCTGGCCCTGGCACCCCCAGAGAGCCCTG
>JAVTVJ010010210.1:0-16209 GCA_034509425.1 Eopsaltria australis | reverse complement strand
AACCCTAACCCTAACCCTAGCCCTAACCCTAAACCTAAACCCTAACCCGAACCCTAACCTTGACCCAAAACCCTAACCCTAAATCGTGACCCTAACCCTAACCCTAACCCGTGACCCTAACCCTAACCCCAACCTTAACCCTAAACCGTGACTGTAACCCGTACCCTAACCTTAACTCAAAATTAACACTTACCCTAACCCGTGACCCTAAACCTAACCCAAACAGTAACCCTAACTCTAACCCTAACCCTAACCATAAACCTAACCCTAACCCTAACCGTAAACCCTAACCCTAACCCTAACCCTAAACCGTGACCCAAACTTTAACCTGTGACCCTAAACCGTGACCCTAAACCAAACCCAAACCCGAAACCTAACTTGTGACTCTAACCCTAAGCCGTGACCCTAACCCTAACCCTAAACCTTACCCTAACCCTAAACCGTGACCCTAACCCTAACGCAAACCCTAACCCATGACGCTAACCATAACCCTAACCCTAACCCGTAACCCTAACCCTAACCCGTGACCCTAACACGTAACCCTAACCTGGGAGCCTAACCCTAACCTGTGACCCTAACCCTAACCCGTAACCCTAACCCAAACCCTAACCCTAACTCCTAACCCTAACTCCAAACCCTAAACCTTTACCCGTGACTATAACCCTTACCCTAACCCGTGACTCTAACCCGTGACCCTAACTCTAACCTTGCCACGAACCCTAACCCGTGACCCTAACCTTAACTCTAACCCGTGACTCTCACCTTAACCCAAAACCTAATCCTAACCCATAACCCTAACCCTAACCCGTGACCCTTCCCCTAATCCGTGACCCTAACCCTAACCCTAACCTAAACACTAACCCCTAACCCTAACCCTAACCTGTAATCATAAACCCCAACCCTAACTCTTAACCGTGACCCTAACCTAACCCGAACCCTAACCTTAACCTTACTCAAACCGTCACCCGTGGCCCGAACCCTAATCCGTGACACTAACCCTAACTTGTGACCCTAACTCGTGACCCTAACCCTAACCCTAACCTGTGACCCAAACCTTAACCCGTGACCATGACTCGTGACCCTCTACATGACCCTAACCTTAACCCAAACCCTAACCTTAACCTAACTCTAACCGTCACCCGTGGCCCGAACCCTAATCCGTGACACTAACCCTAACCTGTGACCCTAACCTTAACCCGTTACCATGACTCGTGACCCTATACCGTGACCCTAACCCGTGACTCTAACCCTTACCCTAACCCGTGACCCTAACACTAACCCGTGACCCTAACCCTAAACCTAACCCGTGACACTAACCCTAACCCTAAACCCAACCCTATCCCCTAACTCTACCTCTAACCCCTAACTCTAAACCCTAACCCTAACACTAACCCGTTACACTAACCCTAACCCAAACCATAACCCTAAACCCTAAACCTAACTGGTGACCTTAACCGTGACCCTAACCCTGACCCTGCTCCTAACCCTAACCATGACCCTGACCCTGTCTTTAACCCTAACCCTGACCCTGACCCTGACCCTAACCCTGACCCTGACCCGAACCCTGACCCTGACCCTGACTATGACTCTGATCCTAACCCTAACCCTAACCCTAACCCAAACCCTAACCCGTTACCCTAACCCTAACCCGTGACTCTAACCCGTGATCCTAACCCTAACCTTGACACGAACCCTAACCCGTGACGCTAAACTTAACTCTAACCCGTGACTCTCACCCTAACCCTAACCCTAATCCTAACCCGTGACCCTAACCCTAACCCGTGACCCTATTACTAACCCTAACCTTAACCTTAACCCTAACCCTTAACCGTGACCCTAACCCTAACCCTAACCTAACCCTAACCCTTAACCGTGACCCTAACCCTAACGCGTGACACTAACCCTAACCCGTGACACAAACCCGTGTCCCTTACCCTAACCAGTGACCCTAACCCGTGACCTTAACCCGAAACCCTAAACCGTGACCCTGACCCAAACCCTAACACTAACCCGTGACCCTAAACCTAACCCTTACCCAAACCCTAACACTAACCCGTGAACCTAAACCTAACCCTAACCCTAAACCCTGACCCTAAGCCTAACTCTAACCCTAACCCTAACCTTAACGCTAACCCTAACCCTAACTCAAAACCTAACCGTGACTTGTGACCCTAACCCAAACCCGTGACTCCACCCTCAGACTCCAACTCCACAGCCTCCCCACCGCTTACTTTCCTGACCTGGAACTCCCTAAATCTGCTATAACCCTAACCCTAATTATAAACCCTAACCCTAACCCTAACTCTAACCATAACACTAACCACAAACCCTAACCCTAGCGCTAACGCTACCCTAAACCTTAACCCTAACGCTAACCCTAACCCTAAATTCAAACCCTAACCCTAACCTTAATCCGAAACCCTAACCCTAACCCGTGAACTTAACCCTAACCCTAACCCTAACCCTAACCCTAAACCTTACCCAAACCCTAACCCTAAACCGTGACTCTAACACTAAGCCGTGACCCTAATCCTAAACCTAACCCGTGACACTAACCCTAACACGTGACCCTAATCCTAACCTAAGACCCTACCCTAACCCTCACCCAAACCCGAACTCTAACCTGTGACCCTGACCCTAACCTTAACCATAACCCTAACCCTAACATTTACCCGTGACCCTAATCCTAACCTGTGACCCTAACACTAAACCTAACCCGTGACCCTAACCCTAACCCTCACCCTTACCCTAACCATAACCTGTGACCCTAAACCTAACCCGTGACTACAACACTAACCCTAACCCTTGATACTAACCTTTGACCCTAACCTTAACCCAAACCCTAACCCGTGACCTTAACCCAAACCCCCACCCAAACCTGTGACCCTAACCCTAATCCATGACTACAACACTAACCCTAACCCTTGATACTAACTTGTGACCCTAACCTTAACCCAAACCCTAACCCGTGACCTTAACCCTAACCCTCACCCAAACCCTAACCCGTGACCCTAACCTTAACACGTGACCCTAACCCTAACCCTCACCCAAACCCTAACCGTAACTTGTGACCCTAACCCGTGACCCTAACCCGTGACCCTAACCCTAACCTTAACCCTAACCCTAACATTTACCCGTGACTCTAAAGCTAACCCGTGACTCTAAAACAAACCTTAACCCGTGACCCTGAACCGTGACCTTAACACTAACCCTAACCCTAACCCTAAACCGTGACGCTAACCCTAACCCTAACCCTAAACCGTGACCGTAACCCGATCCCTAACCTTTACTCAAACTTAACCGTTACCCTAACCCGTGACCCTAAACCTAACCCTTACCCTAACCCTAACCCTTACCCTAACCCAAACCCTAACCCGAACCCGAACTTGTGACCCTAACCCTAAAACGTGACCCTAACCCAAACCCTAAACCGAACCCTAACCCTAAACCTTAACCCTAACCCTAACCCTACTTTGAAACCCTAACCCTAACCCTAACCCTAACCCTAGCCCTAACCCTAACCCTAAACCCTAACCCGAGCTTTAACCTTAACCCAAAACCCTAACCCTAAATCGTGACCCTAACCCTAACCCTAACCCTAACCCCAACCCTAACCCCAACCCTAACCCCAAACCGTTACTGTAACCCGTACCCTAACCTTAACTCAAACTTAACCCTTACCCTAACCCTAACCATAAACCTAACCCTAACCCTAACCCTAAACCCTAACCCTAACTCTAACCCTAAATTGTGACCCAAACTTTAACCCGTGACCCTAAACCGTGACCCTAAACCAAACCCAAACCCGAAACCTAACTTGTGACTCTAACCCTAACTTGTGACCCTAAACCTAACCCTAACTTGTGACTTTAACCCTAACCCAACCCCAACCCGTGACACTAACCCTAACTTGTGACCCTAACCCTAGCCCGTAATACTAACCCTAACCCTAATCCCTAACCCTAACCCCAAACCTTAAATGCTAACCCTAACCCTTACTTGTTAGTATAACCCTAACCCTAACCCGTGTCCTCAACCCGTGACCCTTACCCGTGACCCGAACCCCAACCCGTGACCCTAACCCAAACCCAAACCCTAACCACTAACCCTAACCCTAACTCCTACCATCACTAACCCTAACCCTAACCCTAACCCTAACCCCTCACCCAAACCTAAACACTAACCCTAACCCTAAACTGTGAGCTTAACCCTAACGCATGACACTAACCCCTACCCGTGACCCAAACCCGTGACCCGTGCTAAAACCAGTGACCCTACCCCGTGTCTTTAACCTGAGACCCTAAACCATGACCGGAATCCTAACCCGTGACCCAAACCCGTGACCCGGACCCTAACCAGTGACCCTTACCCGTGACCCTAACCCGAGACCCTAAACTGTGACCCTGACCCAAACCCTAACACTAACCCGTGACCCTAACCCTAACCCTTACCCACACCCTAACACTAACCCGTGAACCTAACCCAAAACCTAACTTGTGACCTTAACCATAACCCAACCCTAACCCGTGACCTTAACCCTAACCCGTGGCACTAACCGTAACCGCAATCCTAACCTGTGACCCTAACCCTGACCCGTGACCCTAACCCTAACCCGTAATCCTGACCCTAACCCAAACCCCTAAACCTAACCGTAATCTCTAACCTTAAATGCTAACCCTAACCCTTACCCGTGACTATAAACCTAACTCTAACCCGTGTACTTAACCCGTGATCCTAACCCGTGACCTGAACCCAAACCCGTGACCCTAACCCTAACCCAAACCCTAACCCTAACACTAACCCTCACCCAAACCCTTACCCCAAGCCTAACCCTAACCCTTACCCTAACCCTAACGATAACACAAACCCTAAACCCTAACCCTAGCCCTAACCTGAAAGCTTAACGCTAACGCTAACGCTAACCCTAACCCTAACCCTAACCCTAACCATAAACCCCAACCCAAACCCTAACCTTAACCCGGAACCCAAACTCTAACCCTAATCTAACCCTAACCCTAACCCTAACCCTAACGCTAACCCAAACCTTAACTCTAACCCAAACCTGTGACCCTAACCTTAACTTGTGACCCTTATTCGTGACCCAAACCCGTGACCTTAACCCTAATCCGTGACCCTCCCCCAACCCATGACACTTACCCTAACCCTAACCCTAAACCCTAACCTTAACCCTAACCCAAACCCTAACCCCTAACCCCTAACCCTAACCCTAACAAAAAAAATAACCTTAAACCCTAACCCTAGCCTTAACCCCAAAGCTTAACGCTAATGCTAACCCAAACCCTAACCCTAACCCTTACTCTAACCAAACCCTAACCCTAACCCGTTACCCTAAACCTAACCCTAACCCTAATCTAACCCTAACCCTAACCCTGACCCTGACCCTAACCCTAACCCTAAACCTTAACTCTAACCGTAACCCTAACCCTAACCCTAACCCTAACACTAACCTGTGACCCTAACCCTAACCCGTGACCCTAAACCGTGACCCTAACCAAAACCCTAACCCGAACTCTAGCTTGAGACCTTAACCCTATGCTGTGACCCTAACCAAAACCCGTGACCCTAAACCTAACCCTAACCCGTGACCCTAAACCTAACCCTAACCCTAACCTGTGACCTTAACCATAACCCAACACTTACCGGTGAATCGACCCCTAACCCGTGAACCTAACGCGTGACCCAAACCCGTGACCCTAACCCTAACCTGTGAAACTAACCCTAACCCGTTACCCTAACCCTTGCCCGTAACCCAAACCCTAAACCTAACCCTTAACCCTAACCCTAACAACTAACCTTAATAGCTAACCCTAACCCTAACCCGTGCCTGGAACCCTAACCCTAACTCTAACACTAACCCTAACCCTAACCCAAACCCCTGACCCTAATTCTAACCCTAACCGTAAAACCTAACCCTAACCCTAACTCTAACCATAAAACTAACCCTAAAACCTAACCCTAGCCCTAACCCGAAAGCTTAACGCTAACGCTAAACTTAACCCTAACCCTAACCATAACCATAACCTAAACCCGAAACCCTAACCCAAACACGCGATCCTAACCATAACCCTAAACCTTACCCTAACCCTAACGCAAACCCGTGACCCTAACCCTAACCCTAATCCGTCACCCTAACCCTAACCTGTGACCCTTACTCGTGACCCTAACCCGTGACCCTAACCCTAACCCGTGTCCTTTACCCGTGACCCTAACCCGTGACCCGAACCCTAACCCGTGACCCTAACCCGTGACCCGAACCCTAACCCGTGACCCTAACCCTAACCCTAAACCCTAACCCTTACCCTAACCTTAACCATAAACTTTAACCCTAACCCTAACCCTAACCCTATCCATAAACCCAAACCCTAACCCTAACCCTAACCATAACACAGACCCTAAACCCTAACCCTACCCCTAACCTGAAAGCTTAACGCTAACGCTAACGCTAACGCTAACCCTAACCATAAACCTTAACCCAAACCCTAACCTTAACCCGGAACCCAAACCCTAACCCTAATCTAACCCTAACCATTACCCTAACCCTAACCTTAACGCTAACCCAAACCTTAACTCTAACCCTAACCTGTGACCCTAACCTTACCTTGTGACCCTAACTCGTGACCCAAACCCGTTACCCTAACCGTTACCCGTGACCCTTACTGGTTACCGTAACCCGTGACCTTAACCCTATCCCGTGACCCTCCTCCAACCCATGACCCATACCCGGACCCTAACCCTAAACCTTAACCTTAACCCGAACCCAAACCCTAACCTTAACCCCTAACCCAAACCCTAACAAAAAAAAAAACCTTAAACCCTAACCCTAGCCTTAACCCTAAAGCTTAACGCTAACGCTAACCCAAACCCTAACCCTAACCCTTACTCTAACCAAACCCAAACCCTAAACCGTTACCCTAAACGAAACCCTAACCGAAACCCTAACCTAACCCTAACCTTAACCCAAACTCTGACTTTAACCCTAACCGTAAACTTTAACTCTAACCCTAACCCTAACCCTAACCCTAACCCTAACACTAACCTGCGACCCTAACCCTAACCCGTGACCCTAAACCGTGACCCTAACCAAAACCCTAACCGAACCCTAACTTGTGACCCTAACCCTATGCTGTGACCCAAACCATAACCCGTGACCCTAAACCTAACCCTAACTCGTGACCCTAAACCTAACCCTAACCCTAACCTGTGACCTTAACCATAACCGAACCCGTTACCCGTGATTCTAACCCTAACCTGTGACCCTAACGCGTGACCCAAACCCGTGACCCTAACCCTAACCCGTGAAACTAACCCTAACCCGTGACCCTAACACTTACCCATAACACTAAACCTAATACTAACACCTAACCCTAACTCTAAATCCTAACATTAATAGCTAACCCCAAACCTAACCCGTGACCCGAATCCGAACCCTAACCCTAACACTAACCCTAACCTTAACCCAAACCCCTGACCCTAATTCTAACTCCAACCATAAAACCTAACCCTAACCCTAACTCTAACCATAACACTAACCCTAAACCCTAACCCTAGCCCTAACCCGAAAGATTAACGCTAACCCTAACCCTAACCCTAACCCTAACCCGAACCCGAACCTAACCCTAAATCTTAACCCTTACCCTAACCCTAACCCTAACCCTAACCATAACCTTAACCCGAAACCCTAACCCTAACACGCGATCCTAACCATAACCCTAACCCTTACCCTAACCCTAATGCTAACCCGTGACCCTAACCCTAACCCTAATCCGTCACTCTGACCCTAACCTGTGACCCTAACTAGTGACCCTAACCCGTGACCCTAACCCTAACTGGTGACCCTAACCCTAACCCGTGACCCAAACACTAACCTGCGACCCTAACCCTAAACCTAACCCAAACCCTAACACGTGACCCTAACCCTAACCGGTGACCCTATCCCTGACCTTAACCCTCCCCCTTACTTGGGACCCTTATCCTAACCCTAAACCTAATTCTTAACCCTTCCTCTAATCCCTAACCATAAACCGTAACCCTAACCCTAACCCTAACCCTAAACCCCAAACCTAACTAGTGACTTTAACCCGTGACACTAACCCTCACCCTGCCCCTAACCCTGACCCTGACCCTGACCCTGACCCTGACCCTAACCCTGACCCTGACCCAAACCCTGACCCTGACTATGACCCTGATCCTAACTATAACACTAACAAAATCCTAACCCGTGACCCTATCCCAAACCCTAACATTAACGCTAACCCTAACCCTTAAACGTGACCCTAACCCTTACTCTTACCTTACCCTAACCCTAAACCGTGACCCTAACCCTAACGCGTGACATTAACTCTAACCAGTGTCCTAAACACGTGACCCTAACCTTAAACAGTGACCGTAACCCGTCACATTAACCCAAGACCCTAAACTGTGACCCGAACCCTAACCCATGACCCTGACCCGTGACCCTAACCCGAACCCTAACCCTAACACTAACCCGTGACCCTAACCCTAAACCTTACTCTACTCCTAACGCGTGACCCAAATCCTAACCCTAACCCGTGACCCTAACCCTAACCCTCACCCTAACCCTAACTTTAACCCACGACCGTAACCCAAACCCTAACCCTAACCCGTGCCCCTAACCCTAACCCGTGACTATAACACTAACCCTAACCAGTGATCCTACCCCGTGACCCTAACCTTAACCTTAACCCTAACCCGTGACCTTAACCCTAACCCTAACCCTAACCCGCGACCCTAACCAAAACCCTAACTTGTGACCCTAACCCTAACTTGTGACCCTAACCCTAACCCGTAACCATAACCCTAACCTTAACCCCTAACCGTTACCCTGACCCCTAACCTTAAATGCCAACCCTAACCCTAACCCGTGACTACAACCCTAACTCTAACGCGTGTCCCTAACATGTTACCCAAACCCGTGACCCGAACCCTAACCTGTGACCCTAACCCCAAACTAAAACCCTAACCCCTAACCCTAACCCAAACTCCTACCCTCACTAACCTTAAACCTAACACTAACCCTAACCTTAAACCGTAACGCTAACTCTAACCGTAACCCTAACTCCTAACCCTAACCCTAACACGTGACCCTAACCCTAAACTCTAACCCTAACCCTAACCCTAACAATAACACTAACCCTAAACCCTAACCCTAGCACTAACCAAAAAGCTTAACGCAAACGCTAACCCTAACACAAACCCTAACCCTAACCCTAACCTAACCCTAAACCTGAACACTAACCCTAACCAAAACCCTAAACCCTAACCCTAACCTAAACCTGAAACCCTAACCCTAACTCTAACCCTAACCCTAAACTTAACCCGTGACCCTAACCCTTACCCGTGACCCTCCCCCTAACCCGTGATTCTAACCCTAACCTTAACACTAAACCCTAGCCCTAACCCTAACCCTAACCCTAACTCCTAACCCGAACCCTAACCATAAACCCTAACCATAACACTAACCCTAAACCCTAACCCTAGCCTTAACCCTAAAGCTTAATGCAAACGCTAACCCTAACCCTAACCCTAACTCTAACCTAACCCTAAACCTTAACCCTAACCCTAACTCAAACACTAACCCTAACCCTAACCCTGATCCTAACCCTAATCGTAACCCAAAACTCTAACCCTAACCCTAACCCTAATTCAAACCTAACCCTAAACTTTAACCCAAACCCTAACCCAAACCCTAAACCCTAACGCTAACCATAACCTTACCCGAAACCCAAACCCAAACCCGTGACCCTAACCCTAACCCTAACCCTAAACCGTGACCCTAACCCAAACGCAAACCCGAACTCTAACCAAACCCTAACCCTAACCCTTTACCCTAAACCTAACCCTAACCGTAACCCTAACTCTAACCCTAACCCTAACCCTAACCCTGACTTTAACCCTAATCCTAACCCAAAATTCTAACCCTAACCCAAACCCTAACCCTAACACTAACCCGTGACCCTAACCCATACCTGTGACCCTAAACTGTGACCCTAACCAAAACCCTAACCCGAACCTTAACTTGAGACCTTAACCCTAAACCGTGACCCAAACCCTAACCCGCTACCCTAACCCTAACCCTAACTTGCGATTGTAACCCTAACCCTAACCCTAAATTGTGACCTTAACAATAACCCAAACCGAACCAGTGACCCTAACCACAACCTGTGACCCTAACTCGTGACCCTAACACGTGACTCTAACCCTACCCCGTGACACTAACCTTAACCCTAACCCGTGACCCTAACCCAAACACGTGACCCTAACCCTAACTCGTGACCATAACCCTAAGCCAAACTCTAACCTTAACCCTAACACTAACCCAAACCCGCGACCCTAACACGTGACCCTAAACCGTGACCCTAACCAAAACCCTAACCTTAAACCTAACCCGTGACCCTTACCATAAACCGTGTCCTTAACCCTTACCCTAACCAGTGACCCTAACCCTAACCCTAACCCGTGACCCTAACCCAAACCCTAACCCGTGACCCTAGCCCTAACCTGTGATCGTAACCCAAAACTGTGACCCTTTCTCGTGACCCTAACCCTAATCCTAGGACCCAACCCCAACCCTAACCCCTAACCCCAACCCCAACTCTGACCCCTAACCTAAATAGCAACTTAACCCCACCCTGACTACAACCCTAACCCTAACGTGATTGTCCCTAACTCCTTGACCCTACCTGCGGACCCAACTCCCAACCCGGACCCTAACCCTAACCCAAACCCTACCTTATCCCCAACCAAACTCCCTACCTTCACTAACTCCTTACCTAACCCCACTCCCCACCTAAACCCCAACCCCAACCCCAACCCCAAGCCCAACCCCAACCCCACCCTAACCAACCCCAACCACAAAACATAACCCTAAACCCTAACCCTAGCTAAACCCAAAAGCTTAACTAATACAACCATAACCCAACCAACCCCAACTCCAATCTAACCCCAACCCCAACCCTAACCCCTCACCCTAACCCTGCAACCTTACCCAAACCCTAACCCTAACCCGCGACCGTAGTCCCAACCCTAACTCCAACCCGTGACCCTAACCCCTAACGCTTAACTTTAAACCCTGCAACCCTAACCCCAACCCTACCCAAACCCCAACCCGCGGACCCTTATTCGTGGACTCTAACTGGTGACCTATCCATACCCGTGACCAACTAGTGATCCCAACCCTACTGTAACCCCAACCCGGACCCTAACCCCAACCCCTAACAGGAGATCTATACCAACCTGTGACCCCAACCCAACCCCAACCAGTGACCCCAACCCTTGCCCGCAACTCTCCCCCAACCCAGGACCAACCCCAACCCCAACCCCTAACAGAGATTCGCAAGACACAACCCAGGACCCTAACCCTTAACCCAACCAGTGACCCTAACCCTGCCCACACTCCCTAACCAAGCAGGACCCTAACCCACCCACAAACCCAAACCCCAACCCTAACCCAACTCCTAACCCTAAACCCAACCCAATAATTAGGACCAAAACCCTAACCCTGATCCTAACCCTAACCCTAAGCCGTGACCCTAACCCTAACCCTAACCCTTACTCTAACCAAACCCTAACGTAGCCCGTTACCCTAAACCTAACCCTAACTGTAACCCTAACTCTTACCCTAACCCTAACCCTGATCCTAACCCTAACCCTAAACTCTAACCCTAACCCAAACCCTAACCCTAACACTAACCCGTCACCCTAACCCAAACCCGTGACCCTAAACCGTGACCCTAACCAAAACCCTAACCCTGATCCTAACCCTAACCCTAAGCCGTGACCCTAACCCTAACCCTAACCCTTACTCTAACCAAACCCTAACGTAGCCCGTTACCCTAAACCTAACCCTAACTGTAACCCTAACTCTTACCCTAACCCTAACCCTGATCCTAACCCTAACCCTAAACTCTAACCCTAACCCAAACCCTAACCCTAACACTAACCCGTCACCCTAACCCAAACCCGTGACCCTAAACCGTGACCCTAACCAAAACCCTAACCCTGATCCTAACCCTAACCCTAAACTCTAACCCTAACCCAAACCCTAACCCTAACACTAACCCGTCACCCTAACCCAAACCTGTGACCCTAAACCGTGACAAAAACCAAAACCCTAACCCGAACCCAAACTTGAGACCCTAACCCTAAGCCGTTACCCTAACCCTAACCCATGACCCTAACCCTAACCGAAACTCGTGACCCTAATCCAAACCCTAACCCTAACTTGTGACCTAAACCATAACCCAGCCCGAACCCGTGACCCTAACCCTAACCCGTGACCCGAACTCGTGACCCTTACCCGTGACCCTAACCCTAACCTGTGACACTAACCCTAACCCGTGACCCTTCCCCTAATCTGTGACCCTAACCCTAACCCGTGAAACTAACCCTAACCCAAACCATAACCCTAAACCCTAAACCTAACTGGTGACCTTTACCCGTGACCCTAACCCTGCCCCTGCCCCTAACCCTAACCCTGACCCTGACCCTGCCCCTAACCCTAACCCTGACCCTGCCCCTGACCCTAACCCTGACCCTGACCCTAACCCTGACCCTGCCCCTAACCCTGACCCTGACTATGACTCTGATCCTAAACCTAACCCTAACCCTAACCCAAACCTTAACCCGTTACCCTAACCCTAACCCGTGACCCTATTACTAACCCTAACCTTAACCTTAACCCTAACCCTTAACCGTGACCCTAACCCTAACCCGTGACACAAACCCGTGTCCCTTACCCTAACCAGTGACCCTAACCCGTGACCTTAACCCGAGACCCTAAACGTAACAGGTGGCTATAACCTTAACCTTAACCCTCCCCCTAACCCGTGGCCCTAACCTTAACCCTAACCTAACCGTAACCTGCAACCCTACCTCTAATCCCTAAGCCTAAACCCTAACCCTAACCTGTGACACTAACCCTAACACAAACCCTAACCTTAAACCCTAAACCTAACTGGTGACCTTAACCCGTGACCCTAACCCTGACCCTTCCCCTAACCCTGACCCTGACTATGACCCTGATCCTAACCCCAACCCAAACCCTAACCCTAACCCTAACTTGTGACCCTAACCCTAACCCGTGACCCTATCCCTAACCCTAACCCTTAACCGTTACCCTATCCCTAACCTTAACCTAACCCTAACCCAAAACCGTGACCCTAACCCTAGCACGTGACACTAACCCTAACCCGTGACCAAAACTCGTGATTCTTACCCTTACCCGTGACTCTAACCCGCGACCTTAATCTGTGACCCTAAACCGTGACCCTAACACTAACCCTAACCCTAATTCGTGACCCTTACCCTAATCCTAACCCTAACCCTAACCCTAACCCTAAACCGAGACCCTAACCCTAACCCTAACCTTAAACCGTGACTGTAACCCGATCCCTAACCTTTACTCAAACTTAACCCTTACCCTAACCCGTGACCCTAAACCTAACCCTTACCATAACCCTTACTCCAACCCTAACCCTAACCATAACCCTAAAGCTAACCCTAACGCTAAACCCTAACCCTAACCCTAACCCTAACCCTAACCCGCGACCCTAAACAGTAACCCTAACCCAAACCCTAACCCGAACCCTAACTTGTGACCCTAACCCTAAGCCGTGACCATAACCCTAACCCTAAACCGAACCCTAACCCTAAACCCTAACCCTAACCCTAACCCAAACCCTAACCCGTGACCCTAACCATAACCCTAACCCTAACCCGTGACCCTAACCTTAACCCGTGACCCTAACTCGTTACACTAACCTGGGACCTTAACCGTTACCCGTGACCCTAACCCTAACCCGTAACCCTAACCCTAACCCTTAACCCTAACCCCAAACCCTAAACCCTTACCCGTGACTATAACCCTAACCCTAACTTGTGACGCAAACCCGTGACCCTAACTCTAACCTTTGACCGTAAGCTTAACCTGTGAACCTAACCTCAACCAAAACCCGTGACTCTCACCCTAACCCTACCTCGAAACCTAACCCGTAATCCAAACCCTAACCCAAACCCCTAACCCAAATCCTAACCTCTAACCCTAAACCGCAACCCTAACTCTCAACCGTGACCCTAACGTTAACCCGAACCCTAACCTTAACCTAACTCTAACCCTCACCCGTGACCCTAACCCTAATCCGTGACCCTAACCCTAACTTTTGACATTAAGTCGTGACCCTAACCCTAATTCTAAACCTAACCCTAACCCCAAACCCCGACACTAACCCGATCCCTAACCTTTACCCAAACTTAACCCTTACCCTAACCCGTGACCCTAAACCTAACCCTTACCGTAACCCTTACTCCAACCCTAACCCTAACCATAACCCTAAAGCTAACCCTAACGCTAAACCCTAACCCTAACCCTAACCCTAACCCTAACCCGCGACCCTAAACAGTAACCCTAACCCAAACCCTAACCCGAACCCTAACTTGTGACCCTAACCCTAAGCCGTGACCATAACCCTAACCCTAAACCGAACCCTAACCCTAAACCCTAACCCTAACCCTAACCCAAACCCTAACCCGTGACCCTAACCATAACCCTAACCCTAACCCGTGACCCTAACCTTAACCCGTGACCCTAACTCGTTACACTAACCTGGGACCTTAACCGTTACCCGTGACCCTAACCCTAACCCTAACCCTAACCCTAACCCTTAACCCTAACCCCAAACCCTAAACCCTTACCCGTAACTATAACCCTAACCCTAACTTGTGACGCAAACCCGTGACCCTAACTCTAACCTTTGGCCGTAACGTTAACCTGTGAACCTAACCTCAACCCAAACCCGTGACTCTCACCCTAACCCTAACTCGAAACCTAACCCGTAATCCAAACCCTAACCCAAACCCCTAACCCAAATCCTAACCTCTAACCCAAAACCGCAACCCTAACTCTCAACCGTGACCCTAACGTTAACCCGAACCCTAACCTTAACCTAACTCTAACCCTCACCCGGGACCCTAACCCTAATCCGTGACCCTAACCCTAACTTTTGACACTAAGTCGTGACCCTAACCCTAACCCTAAACCTAACCCTAACCCCAAACCCTGACACTAACCCCTAACCCTTACCCTAACCCTAACCCTAACCTGTGACGCTAACCCGCGACCCTTACCCTAACCCTAACCCTAACCTCAGACGCTAACCCGCGACCCTTACCCTAACCCTAACCCGAACCCAAACCCGGTCCCTAACCGGCAACCCTAACCCTAACTCGTGACCCTAACCATAACCCGTGACCCTAACCCTCACCCTAACACTAACCCGTGACCCAAACCCTAAACCTAACCAGTGACCCTAACCCTAACCCTTACCTGTTACCCTAATCCTAAACCTAACCCATGACCCTAACCCTAACCCTCACCCTAACCCTTACCCTAACCCTAACCAAAACCCTAATCCGTGACACTAACCCTAACTTGTGACACTAAGTCGTGACCCTAACCCTAACCCTAAACCTAACCCTAACCCCAAACCCTGACACTAACCCCTAACCCTTACCCTAACCCTAACCCTAACCTGTGACGCTAACCCGCGACCCTTACCCTAACCCTAACCCTAACCTGGGACGCTAACCCGCGACCCTTACCCTAACGCTAACCCTAACCCTAACCAGTGACGCTAAGCCGCGACACTTACCCTAACCATAACCCTAACCTGGGACGCTAACCCGCGACCCTTACCCTAACTGTAACCCGAACCCAAACCTGGTCCCTAACCGGCAACCCTAACCCTAACTCGTGACCCTAACCCTAACCCTCACCCTAACCCTCACCCTAACACTAACCCGTGACCCTAACCCTAAACCTAACCAGTGACCCTAACCCTAACCCTTACCTGTTACCCTAATCCTAAACCTAACCCATGACCCTAACCCTAACCCTCACCCTAACCCTTACCCTAACCCTAACCATAACCCTAATCCGTGACACTAACCCTAACTTGTGACACTAAGTCGTGACCCTAACCCTAACCCTAAACCTAACCCTAACCCTAATACTAACCCCTAACCCTAACCCTAACCCTAACCTGCGACGCTAACCCGCGACCCTTACCCTAACCCTAACCCGAACCCAAACCCTGTTTCTAACCGGTGACCCTAACCCTAACCCGTGACCCTAACCCTAACCCGTTACCCTAACCATAACCCGTGACCCTAACC
>JAVTVJ010010189.1:0-16346 GCA_034509425.1 Eopsaltria australis | reverse complement strand
TCTGTCTCAGAGGAAAGGGACACTTTTTGTGTCCCGGCCCTAAGGCACTGTGCTCCCGGACGCCACCTGAAATGCCACACGGATCAAGATCCTTCCCAGACCCAAGCTGCCATCAACTACAACTCTTGCTGCAAATGTAGGGCTAAATGCCTCCTAAAAACTGGCATCATGCATCTGGGGGACTGAGTTTTGTTTCACATGGAAAAGCGCCATTCTTTGAATCGAAGGCCACATATCTGGGAGTTGACAGCCGCATGCTGAAAATCCGCATGGATTAAGATTCCTCGCAGACCCAAGCTGCCACCGACAAGGACCCTGGCTGCCCTTGCAGGGCCAAAACCCTCCTCCAAACTGACATCAAGAAACTGGGGGGCAGAGCTCTCTTTCTCAGAGAAAAGTACACTTCTTTTGTTGTGGCCCTAAGCCACTGTTCTCCCGGACGCTACCTGAATTTCCGTATGGATCAAGATTATTCGCTGACGCAAGCTGCCATCAACCAGGACTCTGGTTGCATTTGTAGGGCTAAAACCCTCAACCAAACCGACATCATGAATCTGGGGGCCTAAGTTTTCTTTCACGTGGAAAAGTGCCATCATTTGTATCGTAGGCCCCTGTCTGGGAGTCGACTGCCGCCTCTTCAAATTCCGCATGGAGTAAGATTCCTCGCAGACCCAAGCTGCCACCAACAAGGACACTGGCTGCCCTTCAGGCCAAACCCCTCCTCCCAAACTGACACAAGAAACTGCCGGGCAGAGTTCCTTTCCAGAGAAATGGGACACTTTTGTGTCCCGGCCTAAGGCACTGTGCACCCTGCTGCCTGCTGAAATTCTGCATGGATCAAGATTCCTCGCAGACCCAAGCTGCCACCGAGAAGGACCCTGGCTGCCCTTGCAGGGCCAAAACCCTCCTCCAAACTGACATCAAGAAAGTGGGGGGCAGAGTTCTCTTTCTCAGAGAAAAGGGACACTTTTTGTGTCCCGGCCCTAAGGCACTGTGCTCCCTGCTTCCTCCGGAAAATTCGTATGGATCAAGATTCCTCGCAGACCCAAGCTGCCACCAAGAAGGACCCTGGCTGCCCTTGCAGGGCCAAAACCCTCCTCCAAACTGACATCAAGAAACTGGGGGGCAGAGTTCTCTTTCTCAGAGAAAAGAACACTTTTTGTTTCCCGGCTCTAAGGCACTGTGCTCCCGGATGCCACCTGAAATTCCGTATGGATCAAGATTATTCGCTGACGCAAGCTGCCATGAACCAGGACTCTGGTTGCATTTGTAGGGCTATAACCCCCCACCAAACCAATATCATGAATCTGTGGGCCTAGGTTTTCTTCCACGTGGAAAAGTGCAATCATTTGTATCGTAGGCTCCATGTCTGGGAGACGACTGCCGCCTCTTCAAATTCCGTATGGATCAAGATCCCTCACAGACCCAAGCTGCCACCGACAAGGACCCTGGCGGCCCTTGCAGGGCCAAAACCCTCCTCCAAACTTACATCCTGAAAGTGGTGGGCAGAGTTCTCTTTCTCAGAGAAAAGGGACACTTTTTGTGCCCCGGCCCTAAGGCACTCTGCTCCTTACTGCCTCTTCAAATTCCGTATGGATCAAGATTCCTCGCAGACCCAAGCTGCTACCGACAAGGACCCTGGCTGCCCTTGCAGGCCAAAAACCCTCTCTAAACTGACATCAAGAAAGTGGGGGCGCCAGAGTTCTCTTTCTCAGTGAAAAGGGACACTTTTTGTGTCCCGGCCCTAAGGCCCTCTGCTACCGGACGCCACCTGAAATGCCACACGCATCAAGATCCTTCCCACACACAAGCTGCCATCAACTAGAACTCTGGCTGCAATTGTTGGGCTAAATGCCTCCTAAAAACTGGCATCATGCATCTGGGGGACTGAGTTTTCTTTCACTTGGAAAAGCGCCATTGTTTGAATCGAAGGCCACATAGCTGGGAGTTGACAGCCGCTTGCTGAAATTCCGCATGGATTAAGATTCCTCGCAGACCAAGCTAGCCACCACAGGACCCTGGCTCCCTTTGCCAGGGCAAAACCCTCCTCCAAAACTGACATACATAAAACTGGGGCAGCAGCTCTCTGCTCAAGAAAACGGACACTTTTTGTATCCCGGCCCTTAAGCCACTCTATGCCTCCCTTTTTACTGCCTCCTGAAAATTCGTATGGATCAAGATTACTCGGAGACCCAAGGTGCCACAATAAAGAGCCCTGGCTGCCCTTGCAGGGCCAGAACCCTCCTCCAAACTGACATCAAGAAACTGGGGGGCAGAGTTCTCTCTCTTAGAGGAAAGGGACACTTTTTGTTTCTCGGCCCTAAGGCACTGTGCTCCCTGCTGCCTCCTGAAATTCTGTATGGATCAAGATTCCTCGCAGACCCAAGCTGCCACCAACAAGACCCTGGCTGCCTTTGCAGGGCCAAACCCTCCTCCAAACTGACATCACGAAACTGGGGGGCAGAGTTCTCTTTCTCAGAGAAAAGGGACACTTTTTGGTCCCGGCCCTAAGGCACTCTGCTCCCGGACGCCACCTGAAATGCCGCATGGATCAAGATCCTTCCCAGACCCAAGCTGCCATCAGCTAGAACTCTGGCTGCAATTGTAGGGCTAAATGCCTCCTAAAAACTGGCATCATGCATCTGGGGACTGAGTTTTCTTTCACATGGAAAAGCGCCATTGTTTGTATCGAAGGCCACATATCTGGGAGTTGACAGCCGCATGCTGAAATTCCGCATGGATTAAGATTCCTCGCAGACCCAAGCTGCCACCGAGACGGACCCTGGCGGTCCTTGCGGGGCCAAAACCCTCCTCCAAACTGAAATCAAGAAACTGGGGGGCAGAGCTCTCTTTCTAAGAGAAAAGGACACTTTTTCTCTTTTGGCCCTAAGGCAGTCTGCTCCCGGACGCCACCTGAGTTTCCATATGGATCAAGATTATTTGCTGACGCAAGCTTCCATCAACCAGGACTCTGGTTTAATTTGTAGGGCTAAAACCCTCCACCAAACCGACATCATGAATCTGGGGGCCTAAGTTTTCTTTCACGTGGAAAAGTGCCATCATATGTATCTTAGGCCCCCTGTCTGCGAGTCGACTGCCGCCTCTTCAAATTCCGCATGGAGCAAGATCCCTCACAGACCCAAGCTTCCACCGACTAGGACCCTGGCTGCCCTTGCAGGGCCAAAACCCTCCTCCAAACTGACATCAAGAAACTGGGGGGCAGAGTTCTATTTCTCAGAGAAAAGGGACACTTTTTGTGTCCCGGCCCTAAGGCACTCTTCCCCTCGCACGCCACCTGAAATGCCACATGGATCAAGATCCTTCCCAGACCCAAGCTGCCATCAACTACAACTCTGGCTGCAAATGTAGGGCTAAATGCTTCCTAAAAACTGGCATCATGCATCTGGGGGACTGAGTTTTCTTTCACGTGGAAATGCGCCATTGTTTGTATTGAAGGCCACATATCTGGGAGTTGACAGCCGCATGCTGAAATTCCGCATGGATTAAGATTCTTCGCAGACCCAAGCTGCCACCAACAAGGACCCTGGCGGACCTTGCAGGGCCAAAACCCTCCTCCAAACTGACATCAAGAAAGTGGGGGGCAGAGTTCTCTTTCTCAGAGAAAAGTACACTTCTGTTGTCGTGGCCCTAAGGCACTGTTCTCACGGACGCTACCTGAATTTCCGTATGGATCAAGATTATTCGCTGACGCAAGCTGCCATCAACCAGGACTCTGGTTGCATTTGTAGGGCTAAAACCCTCCACCAAACCGACATCATGAATCTGGGGGCCTAAGTTTTCTTTCACGTGGAAAAGTGCCATCATACGTATCGTAGGCCCCCTGTCTGGGAGTCGACTGCCAACTCTTCAAATTCCGCATGGAGCAAGATCCCTCACAGACCCAAGCTGCCACCGACAAGGAACCTGGCTGCCCTTGCAGCACCAAAACCCTCCTCCAAACTGACATCAAGAAAGTGGGGGGCAGAGTTCTCTTTCTCAGAGAAAAGGAGCACTTTTTGTGTCCGAGCCCTAAGGCACTGTTCTCCCTGCTGCCTGCTCTTCAAATTCCGCATGGATCAAGATTCCTCGCAGACCCCAGCTGCCACCGACAAGGACCCTGGACCTGCCCTGCCAAGGCCAAAAACCCTCCTCCAAACTGGACATCAAGAAAACTGGGGGGCAGAGTTCTCTTTCTCAGAGGAATGAACCACTTTTTGTGTCCCGGCCCTAAGGCACTCTGCTCCCGGACGCCACCTGAAATTCCGTATGGATCAAGATTATTCGCTGACGCAAGATGCCATCAACCAGGACTCTGGGTGCCCTTGCAGGGCCAAAACCCTCCATCAAACCGACATCATGAATCCTGGCGCCTAAGTTTTCTTTCACGTGGAAAAGTGCCATCATTTTTATCGTAGGCCCCCTGTCTGGGAGTCGACTGCCGCCTCTTCAAATTCCGCATGGAGCAAGATCCCTCACAGAACCAAGCTGCCTCCGACTAGGACCCTGGCTGCCCTTGCAGGGCCAAAACCCTCCTCCAAACTGACATCAAGAAACTGGGGGGCAGAGCTATCTTTCTCAGAGAAAAGGGACACTTTTTGTGTCCCGGCCCTAAGGCACTCTGCTCCCGGACACCACCCGAAATGCCGCATGGATCAAGATCCTTCCCAGACCCAAGCTGCCATCAACTAGAACTCTGGCTGCAATTGTAGGGCTAAATGCCTCCTACAAACTGGCATCATGCATCTGGGGGACTGAGTTTTCTTTCACATGGAAAAGCGCCATTGTTTGACTCGAAGGCCACATATCTGCATATCTGGGAGTTGACAGCCGCATGCTGAAATTCCGCATGGATTAAGATTCCTCGCAGACCCAAGCTGCCACCGACAAGGACCCTGGCTGCCCTTGCAGCGGCCAAAACCCTCCTCCAAAACTGAACATCAAGAAACTGGGGGGCAGAGTTCTCCTTTCTCAGAGAAAAGGGACACTTCTTTTGCTGTCCCGGCCCAAGGCACTGCTGCTCCCGGTGATGCCGTTTGGTTTCTGCCTTTTTTCTTTTATATGTTCTCTGTACTCTCTGCCCATAGTTTTGTGGCTCTGTAGCCTACTATATTAATAGCTAGTTTTTCCAGTACCTTTCCATAGCCTTTCCCTAAGCAGAAAGACAAAACAAATTCCAGAGCTCCAAGCCCCAGCGGGTTGCAAGGCCCTGTCCTATCGCAGTTCTTCCTGGGAACCAAGGCCGAGAACAACTCTGAGGTACATTGTCATAAGCAGAGTGCAGCCAGTGCTGAGAGGGGGGCTCCAGGGAAGGGGCTGGACCTGAGGGGGAATTGAATCGCCACTTGTTCTCCTTATTGGTGCTCTTAATCAATTATGCTAATTTCCTTAAAGCTATAAATATGTACCCACCCCTGGAGGGGCTGGGCTTTTATGGACACCTTTCCATAACTGCTCCTGAAGACCTTCAAAATAAAGATCCCTTTTTATATTACCTCCTTGCTAAAATGATCTCGAGTTTCTTTTCCAGGCTGGGGGAAAAGGCAACAGTTATTTGGCACACCCAGAAGGGACACGAGAACCTGGTACCCTTCCTCTGGACCAAAAACATCCTGCAAGGACTTCCTTCTGACAGCAATCTAAAGAATTCCCTGCCACGGCGCCTGAGGCTCGAGACACCAATGGTTCTTCAAAGTATCCCAACAGGAGTAGTATAAAGTGGTTCTTTTGTTGTGTATGTGTAGTTTGTATGTGTGTACTTGTTTTATGATATGTGTATCTGTTTAAAGTCAGTAATGTTAGCGATCCCAGGACAACCTGGCGAAGGCACCGGTGGTAGAAAATTTTGCTTTTGAAATTCATTTCTCCAGTTTCTCTGTTGCCGATTTTATCCAACCTGCCCCCCAGAGATCGGCTTGGTGGAGCGGGCGGGTGTGTGATCTCGGCTGAGATTGTTCACTGGTAGAGAAAAGCAAATCACAGTGCGAAAGTTTATTTCATTTTTAGCACATGCGAGTTTTGAATTGAAAGCTGGCCTGGAGACATCTGGGCATGGAGCGGCCGGGGGAAGCCTGGTCTGCTTCTTGGTAGGAGGTGGGGGATGGGCCCGCTTCCTACAGGTTTGTGGAGCGGCTGGGTGTCCAGCCTGCCTCCTTGTGGAGGCTGCGGGGAAGAGGTCCCACTTCCTACAGCGTTTGTTGGAGCGGCTGGCGTGTCCAGCCTGACTCCTTGGTGGGAGGCTGGGGAGAGATTCCCACTTCCTACAGGTTTGTTGAGCGGCTGGGTGCCCAGCTTGCTCCTTGGTGGGAAGCTGGGGAGAGATTCCCACTTCCTACAGGTTTGTGGAGCGGCTGGGTGCCCAGCCTGCTCCTTGGTGGGAGGCGAGGGAGAGATCCTCGCTTCCAGCAAGTTTTGTGGAACGGCCGAGAAAGCTCGGTTCGCACCATTGTAAGGGAAGGGGAAGAAGCCCCCACTTTCTATGTTCCATCTGTAAAAAGTTTTTCCAAGATTTTAAGGCAAGGGCGACTCCCGGACTTCCGGGACGGCTCCGCGAGCAGGGCGGTCACTCCCCCGTGACAGAAGCGGGGCACCAAAAGCCGCTTCTGAGAGGGGCGGGGTGATTCCCTTAGCCATTTGCCCTGGTCACGGCCGGGAATGCGCGGCAGGGACGGTCCCAGCGAGCGAACGGACCGGCTGCCGCGTCGCTGCTTCGCCCTGCTCTGGCGGACGGCGGGGGCCGCAACGCTGCCGCGGCCACGGCCCGGCGTTTCTCACTCCGCTGCTCCTGGGCCCCCGCCCTCACAGGCACCAGAGCGCGGCGGCGAGTGTCGAGATGTAAGAGCCAGGAACGGCGCCTATCGCACTTTCCACAGTAACGAGCTTGTTTTAAGGACACCCGCGAGCCGGTGTGAGCAGCAGCACGGGCCGAGCGCGGGCGAGCCGGGGGTGCCCCCTGGGCGGGGGTGCCCGCATGCCGCGCCCGTCCCCGGCCGTGCGAGGGCAGCGAGCGCTCTTTGTCTGCTCTGGTAAGCACTCAAAAGGGAAACACCGAGCCCAAAGAACAAGAAGCCGTTTTTAGACTCCCTTAAACCATGCTATAAGTAAGCAGAGTCCTGTGTTAACAAATATCTTAGAATGTTTTACTGAGTTAAATTTGTAAAAGACCTTCTCCTGTATCCTTGTGAGTAAAAAAGACCAAGGACTCTTTACTATTATGTAAAATAATCCTGAAACTGGAGAACTAGGGCAGTCAGCAACTGAAAATTGCTGCATCCAACCAGCAGCCAAGAATTGATACATCCAACAGTTGCATGAAACCCACTGTAAGTTTGTTCTGTGAACATAGAAGACATGGACCCTATGCCATGCTACTGAAACTGGATAATGTTATTCTGAAAACGTTTTCTGTCAATCCTAGTATGTCTGTTCCCAGCACTAACTGATAATGTATTTAAGTCTGACTGTTTGCAGACCATTCCAGCAGAGCAGACCTGAAAGATGTGCCAGCCTGGAGCCTGTATGCAGATGAGAGCAGCTTCATGCGAGATGGCAAACAAAAGACAGGTTATGCAGTAAACAACCACAACCAGTAAACCATTGAGAAAAGTGTACCATCAATGTACCATCCACAAAAAGCGTGAACTGATTATATCAATGAAAAGATCCTAGAACTGAGCAAAGTCATCTAGAAGAAGGAAGAACTAGCCAACTATTCAAGCCTAGAGACTGAGTCTATGTTGAATGAAGCGACAGTAATCTTACGAGCTAAGTAAAAAGAGTCATTCCAAGTCCTGACTACCCTCACCAAATCCAACGCTGCTGGCAGAGAGCCTTGAATTCACTGCTCCAGAGTTAAGAAGACGTCTGCTCAATAGACAGCCAGAAAACAGAGACTGATACAAATTGAGATGATATGATTTAAACTGTTCTTTTGTACCTCTTATCTGTACAGTTGGTAACCGTGATTCAAATTTGGTCCTAAAATTTGCATGTAACTCTAGTCCAAAATGTATCCAAAAGCTCTTCATAAGGACAACTTGTCAAAGTTGAGAATCTGGCCTGGTAAGTTTTGCCCCAAGATAAAGATTGGGCCTGGGCCCATGGAGCTGTGATTCCAAATGTAATGTTTAATCATATTAAAGGCTGTTGACAAAACAAAATAGCTCTTAATTTCCTACTAGCCACAAAATCATTAACACTAGTTGTTGTTCTAATGCAAATCTGAATGAAAAATTTTTTTAGAAATTTGGTTGAAATTTGAAAGCAAACTCAAATTCTACACCAAGTAACTCTCAAAAGAGCTTACTGAACCTTGAATATCTTCAGTACACTCACTTCATGGTTACCAAACTGAACCTAGATAAAGGAAATGTTCATAGTAACTGTAGTTATAATTAGCATCTGTGTAACAACTAGTGGGATAGCCAGTTGTATAAACCAGAGGTATGGTTGAATGCAGAGTAGAGACTAGACAAGACAGAGTCTTGTTAGTCTCTAAAAAAGGGGGGAATGATGCCGTTTGGGTTCTGCCTTTTTTCTTTTATATGTTCTCTGTACTCTCTGCCCATATTTTTGTGGCTCTGTAGCCTACGATATTAATAGCTAGTTTTTCCAGTACCTTTCCATAGCCTTTCCCTAAGCAGAAAGACAAAACAAATTCCAGAGCTCCAAGCCCCAGGGGGTTGCAAGGCCCTGTCCTATCGCAGTTCTTCCTGGGAACCAAGGCCGAGAACACCACTCTGAGTACATTTTCATACAGAGTGCAGGCCAGTGCCTAGAGGGGCTCCAGGCGAAGGGGCTGGACCTGCGAGGGGGATTGAATCGCCCACTTGTCTCCTTATTGGTGCTCTTAATCAATTATGCTAATTTCCTAAAAGCTATAAATATGTACTCACCCCTTGAGGGGCTGGGCTTTTATGGACACCTTTCCATATCTGCTCCTGAAGACCTTCAAAATAAAGATCCCCTTTTATATTACCTCCTTGCTAAAATGATCTCGAGTTTCTTTTCCAGGCTGGGGGAAAGCAACACCGGACGCCACCTGAAATGCCGCATGGATCAAGATCCTTCCCAGACCCAAGCTGCCATCAGCTAGAACTCTGGCTGCAATTGTAGGGCTAAATGCCTCCTAAAAACTGGCATAATGCATCTGGGGGACTGAGTTTTCTTTCACATGGAAAAGCGCCATTGTTTGAATAGAAGGCCACATATCTGGGAGTTGACAGCCGCATGCTGAAATTCCGCATGGATTAAGATGCCTCGCAGACCCAAGCTGCCACCAACAAGGACACTGACTGCCCTTGCAGGGCCAAAACCCTCCTCCAAACTGACATCAAGAAACTGGGGGCCAGAGCTCTCTTTCTCAGAGAAAAGGGACACTTTTTAAGTTCCGGTCCTAAGGCACTCTGCTCCCTGCTGCGTCTTCAAATTCCGTATGGATCAAGATTCCTCGCAGACCCAAGCTGCCACAGACTAGGACCCTGGCTGCCCTTGCAGGGCCAAAACCCTCCTCCAAACTGACATCACGAAACTGCGGGGCAGAGTTCTCTTTCTCAGAGAAAAGGGACACTTTTTGTGTCCTGGCCCTAAGGCACTCTGCTCCCGGACGCCACCTGAAATTCCGTATGGATCAAGATTATTTGCTGACGCAAGATGCCATCAACCAGGACTCTGGTTGCATTGTAGGGCCAAAACCCTCCACCAAACCGACATCATGAATCTGAGCGGCCTAAGTTTCTTTCACGTGGAAAAGTGCCATCATTTGTGTCGTAGGCCCATGTCCTGGAGTCGACTGCCGCCTCTTCAAATCTCACGCATGGAGCAAATCCCTCGCAGACCAACCTGCCATCCGACTAGCTGACACTGCGCTGCCTTGCAAGCGGCCAAAACCCTCCTCCAAACTTACATCAAGAAACTGGGGGGCAGAGTTCTCTTTCTCAGAGAAAAGGGACACTTTTTGTGTCCCGGCCCTAAGGCACTCTGCTCCCCGACACCACCTGAAATGCCGCATGGATCAAGATCCTTCCCAGACCCAAGCTGCCATCAACTAGAACTCTGGCTGCAATTGTAGGGCTAAATGCCTCCTAAAAACTGGCATCATGCATCTGGGGGACTGAGTTTCTTTTCACATGGAAAAGCGCCATTGTTTGTATCGAAGGCCACTTATCTAGGAGTTTACTGCCGCATGCGGAAATTCCGCATGGATAAAGATTCCTCGCAGACCCAAGCAGCCACCGGCAAGGACCCTGGCTGCCCTTGCAGGCCAAAACCCTCTCCAAACTGACATCAGAAACTGGGGCAGAGCTTCTCTTTCTCAGAAGGAAAAGGGACACTTATTTGTCCCGGCCCTAAGGCACTCGGCTCCCTGCTTCCTCCTGATATTCCGTATGGATCAAGATTCCTCGCAGACCCAAGCTGCCACCGACAGGGGACCCTGGCTGCCCTTGCAGGGCCAAAACCCTCCTCCAAAATGACATCAAGAAACTGGGGGGCAGAGTTCTCTTTCTCAGAGAAAAGGGACACTTTTTGTGTCTCGGCCCTAAGGCACTCTGCTCTCTGCTGCCTCCTGAAATTCCGTATGGATCAAGATTATTCGCTGACGCAAGCTGCCATCAACCAGGACTCTGGTTGCATTTGTAGGGCTAAAACCCGCCACCAAACCGACATCATGAATCTGGGGGCCTAAGTTGTCTTTCACGTGGAAAAGTGCCATCATTTGTATCGTAGGCCCCCTTTCTGGGAGTCGACTGCCGCCTCTTCAAAGTCCCATGAAGCCAAGATCCCTCGCAGACCCAAGCTGCCACCGACAAGACCCTGGCATGCCCTTGCAGCGCCAAAACCCTCTCCAACTGACATCAAGAAACTGGGGGGCAGCAGCCTATCTTTCTCAGAGAAAAGGACACTTTTTGTGTCCCGGCCCAAGGCACTCTGCTCCCGCGACAACCACCTGAATGCCGCCATGGATCAAGATACCTTCCCAGGACCCAAGCCTGCCATCAGCTAGAAACTTGGCATGCAATTGTAGGCGCTAAATGCCTCCTAAAAGCTGCATCATGCATCTGTGGACTGAGTTTTCTTCACATGGAAAAATGCGGCCATGTTTGCATCGAAGGCCACATATCTGGGAGTTGACTGCCTCATGCTGAAATTCTGCACAGATTAAGATTCCTCGCAGACCCAAGCTGCCACCAAAAAGGACACTGACTGCCCTTGCAGGGCCAAAACCCTCCTCCAAACTGACTCAAGAAACTGGGGGGCAGAGTTCTCTTTCTCAGAGAAAAGGGACACTTTTTGTGTCCCGGCCCTAAGGCACTGTGCTCCCGGTGATGCCGTTTGGTTTCTGCCTTTTTTCTTTTATATGTTCTCTGTACTCTCTGCACATATTTTTGTGCCTCTGTAGCCTACTATATTAATAGCTAGTTTTTCCAGTACCTTTCCATAGCCTTTCCCTAAGCAGAAAGACAAAACAAATTCCAGAGCTACAAGCCCCAGGGGGTTGCAAGGCCCTGTCCTATCGCAGTTCTTCCTGGGAACCAAGGCCGAGAACAACTCTGAGGTACATTTTCATAAGCAGAGTGCAGCCAGTGCTGAGAGGGGGGCTCCAGGGAAGGGGCTGGACCTGAGGGGGAATTGAATCGCCACTTTTTCTCCTTATTGGTGCTCTTAATCAATTATGCTAATTTCCTAAAAGCTATAAATATGTACTCACCCCTGGAGGGGCTGGGCTTTTATGGACACCTTTCCAAAACTGCTCCTGAAGACCTTCAAAATAAAGATCCCCTGTTATATTACCTCCTTGCTAAAATGATCTCGAGTTTCTTTTCCAGGCTGGGGGAAAAGGCAATAGCTATTTGGCACACTCAGAAGGCGACACGAGAACCTGGTACCCTTCCTCTGGACCGAAAACATCCTGCAAGGAATTCCTTTTCTGACAGCAATCTAAAGAATTCCCTGCCACGGGCCTAGAGGTCGAGACACCATGGTTTCCAAGATCCCACAGGACGGTAGATATAAAGGTGTTCTTTCGCTTGTGTAGTGTAGTAGTTTGTATGTGTGTGGTGTGATTTTCTATGATTGTGCTATCTGTTAAAGTAGTACATTAGTTAGCGCATCCAGGCAACCTGGACGTCGTCTGTGTGGTGAGAAAATTTGCTTTTGAAATCATTTCTCCAAGTTTTTCCTGTTGCCGATTTCCAACCTGCCCCAGAGATCGGCTGGTGGGGAGGAGGCGGGTGTGTGATCTCGGCTGAGATTGTTCACTGGTGGAGAAAAGCAAATCACAGAGCGAAAGTTTATTTCATGTTTAGCACATGCGAGTTTTGAATTGAAAGCTGGCCTGGAGACATCTGGGCATGGAGCGGCCGGGGGAGGCCTGGTCTGCTTCTTGGTAGGAGTGGGGGATGGGCCCCGCTTCCTACAGGTTTGTGGAGCGGCTGGGTGTCCAGCCTGCTCCTTGGTGGGAGGCTGGGGAGAGATTCCCACTTCCTACAGGTTTGTGGAGCGGCTGGGTGTCCAGCCTGCTCCTTGGTGGGAGGCTGGGGAGAGATTCCCACTTCCTACAGGTTTGTGGAGCGGCGGGGTGCCCAGCCTGCTCCTTGGTGGGAAGCTGGGGAGAGATTCCCACTTCCTACAGGTTTGTGGAGCGGCTGGGTGTCCAGCCTGCTCCTTGGTGGGAGGCTGGGGAGAGATTCCCACTTCCAGCAAGTTTTGCTGGAACGGCGAGACAAGCCGGGTTCGCACCATTGTAAGGGAAGGGGGAGAAGCCCCCACTTTCTATGTCCCATCTGTAAAAAGTTTTTCCAAGATTTTAAGGCAAGGGCGACTCCCGGACTTCCGGGACGGCTCCGCGAGCAGGGCGGTCACTCCCCCGTGACAGAAGCGGGCACCAGCCGCTCTGAGAGGGGCGGAGGTGATTCCTGCCATTGCCCTGGTCACGGCCGGGGGATGCGCGGGGGAGCGGTCCCAGGAAGCGAACCGGGACCGGGGCTGCCGCTGCGCTGCTTCGGCCCTGCTCTGGCGGAGGCGGGGCCGCCGCTGCGCCGCCACGGCCCGGCTCACTCGCTGCTCCTGGGCCCCGCCCGCACCGGCCCAGAGCGGGCCGGGAGTGTGAGATCTAAGAGCAGGAACGGCCCTATCGCACTTTCCACAGTAACGAGCTTGTTTTAAGGACAACCGAGAGCCGCTGTGAGCAGCAGCACGGGCCGAGCGCGGGCGAGCCGGGGGTGCCCCTGGGCGGGGGTGCCCGCATGCCGCGCCCGTCCCCGGCCGTGCGAGGGCAGCGAGCGCTCTTTGTCTGCTCTGGTAAGCACTCAAAAGCGGATAACACGAGCCCAAAGAACAAGAAAGCCGTTTTTAGCGCCTCCCTTAAACCATGCTATTAAGTAAGCAGAGTCCGCGTTACAATAGTCTTAGAATGGTTTACTGACGTTAAATTTGTTAAAAGACCTTCTCCTGCTATCCTTGTGAGGCTAAAAAAGACCAAGGCACTCTTTACGTATTATTAAAATAATCCTGAACTGGAGAACTAGGGCCAGTCAGCAACTGAAAATTGCTGCATCCACCACCAGCAGCCCAAGAATCTGATACATCCAACATGTGCATGAACACCACTGTAAGTTTGTTCTCCGTGAACATAGAAGACATGGACCCTATGCCATGCTACTGGAACTGGATAATGTTATTCTGAAAACGTTTGCTGTCAATCCTAGTATGTCTGTTCCCAGCACTAACTGATAATGTATTTAAGTCTGACTGTTTGCAGACCATGGAAGAAGCCTATTCCAGCCGAGCAGACCTGAAAGATGTGCCAGCCTGGGAGCTGTATGCAGATGAGAGCAGCTTCATGCGAGATGGCAAACAAAAGACAGGTTATGCAGTAACAACCACGACCCAGGTAACCATGAGAAAAGTGTTACCATCAAATGTGCCATCACAAAAAGCTGAACTGATTATATCAATGAAAGATCTAGAACTGAGCAAAGTCATCTAGAAGGAAGGAAGACTAGCAACTATTCAAGCCTAGAGACTGAGTCTATGTTGAATGAAGGGACAGTAATCTTACGAGCTAAGTAAAAAAGAGTCATTCCAAGTCCTGACTACCCTCACCAAATCAAAGCTGCCTGGCCAGAGACCTTGAAATCACTGCTCCAGAGTTAAAGAAGACGCTGCTCCATAGACAGCCAGAAAAACAGAGGACTGATACAAAATTGAGATGATATGATTAAACTCTTCTTTTGCTACCTCTTATCTGTACAGTGCGTAACCGTGATTCAAATTTGGTCCTAAAATTTGGCATATGTAACTCTAGTCCAAAATGTATCCAAAAGCTCTTCATAAGCGAACCAACTTGTCAAAGTTTCGAAAAATCTGGCCTGGTAAGTTGTTGCCCCAAATAAAAGATTGGGTCCTGTGCCCATGGAGCTGTGATTCCAAAGCTAATGTTTAATCATATTAAAGGCTGTTGACAAAACAAAATAGCTCTTAATTTCCTACTAGCCACAAAATCATTAACACTAGTTGTTGTTCTTATGCAAAACTGAATGAAAAATTTTTTTAGAAATTTGGTTGAAATTTGAAAGCAAACTCAAATTCTACACCAAGTAACTCTCAAAAGAGCTTACTGAACCTTGAATATCTTCAGTACACTCACTTCATGGTTACCAAACTGAACCTAGATAAAAGAAATGTTCATAGTAACTGCAGTTATAATTAGCATCTGTGTAACAACTAGTGGGATAGCCAGTTGTATAAACCAGAGGTATGGTTGAATGCAGAGTAGAGACTAGACAAGACAGAGTCTTGTTAGTCTCTAAAAAAGGGGGGAATGAGGCCGTTTGGGTTCTGCCTTTTTTCTTTTATATTTTCTCTGTACTCTCTGCCCATATTTTTGTGGCTCTGTAGCCTACTATATTAATAGCTAGTTTTTCCAGTACCTTTCCATAGCCTTTCCCTAAGCAGAAAAACAAAACAAATTCCAGAGCTCCAAGCCCCAGGGGGTTGCAAGGCCCTGTCCTATCTCAGTTCTTCCTGGGAACCAAGGCCGAGAACAACTCTGAGGTACATTTTCATAAGCAGAGTGCAGCCAGTGCTGAGAGGGGGGCTCCAGGGAAGGGGCTGGACCTGAGGGGGAATTGAATCGCCACTTGTTCTCCTTATTGGTGCTCTTAATTATGCTAATTTCCTAAAAGCTATAATTATGTACTCACCCCTGGAGGGGCTGGGCTTTTATGGACACCTTTCCATAACTGCTCCTGAAGACCTTCAAAATAAAGATCCCCTTTTTATATTACCTCCTTGCTAAAATGATCTCGAGTTTCTTTTCCAGGCTGGGGGAAAAGGCAACACCGGACGCCACCTGAAATGCCACATGGATCAAGATCCTTCCCAGACCCAAGCTGCCATCAACTAGAACTCTGGCTGCAATTGTAGGGCTAAATGCCTCCTAAAAACTGGCATCATGCATTCTGGGACTGAGTTTTCTTTCACATGAGGAAAATGCGCCATTTCGTTTGCATCGAAGGCCAAATATTCTAGTAGTTGGACAGCCGCATGCCTGAAATTCCGCATGGAGCAAGATCCCTCACAGACCCAAGCTGCCACCGACAAGGACCCTGGCTGCCCTTGCAAGGCCAAAACCCTCCTCACAAATGACATCAAGAAAGTGGGGACAGAGTTCTCATTCTCGGAGAAAAGGGACACTTTTTGTGTCCCGGCCCTAAGGCACTCTGCTCCCTGCTGCCTCTTCAAATTCTGTATGGATCAAGATTCCTCGCAGACCCAAGCTGCCACCGACAAGGACCCTGGCTGCCCTTGCAGGGCCAAAACCCTCCTCCAAACTGACATCAAGAAACTGGGGGGCAGAGTTCTCTTTCTCAGAGAAAAGGGACACTTTTTGTGTCCCGGCCCTTAAGCACTGTGCTCCTGGGCGCCACCTGAAATTCCGTATGAATCAAGATTATTCGCTGACGCAAGCTGCCATCAACCAGGACTCTGGTTGCATTTGTAGGGCTAAAACCCTCCACCAAACCGACATCATGAATCTGGGGGCCTAATTTTCTTTCACGTGGAAAAGTGCCATCATTTGTATGGTAGGCCCACTCTCTGGGAGTCGACTGCCACCTCTTCAAATTCCGCATGGAGCAAGATCCCTCACAGACCCAAGCTGCCACCGACTTAGCGACACTGCCTGCCCTTGCAGCAGCCAAAACCCCTCCTCCAAACTGACATTCAAGAAATTGGGGGCCCAGAGCTACTCTTTCTCAGAGAAAAGGGACACTTTTTGTGTCGCCGGCCCTAAGGCACTCTGTGCCTCACCGCGACACCACCCTGAAATGCCGCATGGCATCAAGATC
>JAVTVJ010010188.1:0-10246 GCA_034509425.1 Eopsaltria australis | reverse complement strand
TATTCATCATTTATTTGCATAAATACAGGCGTGATTCAATTAAATCTTATTAATTTCCTTGCAATAAACTTCATTTGCATGAAAAGCAGAGTCCATCCGCGTTAATTAATCGCATTTCCATCATTTGCATCAAGTGTTTCCCCAAGCCCTCCAAAAGACCAAAAATGACCCAAAACTTCCCAAAAAAGTCCCCAAAATGACCCAGAACTGCCCCAATTTTCCCCAAATCCCCCCAAACTGCCCCCAGATCCCCCTTTTCCCCCCTAAAAACCGAATTTTCCTCAATTTTCAGCCATCTTTTCCATAGTTGGTCATTTTTCCCATCTAAGGCCGCCTCATTTGCATAGCGGCCGCGGCCCCGCCCCCAGGGGCGTGGCCTGACGGGCGACTCCTCCCCCAGCAGGCGGCGCATGCGCAGCTCCTGCTCGGCCTGGCTCTAGCCCGGCAGGCACTGAGAACTCCTGGCCACTAGGTGGCGCTAACGCAGTGGGTTTGGAGGCGATCTGAGGGCTTTGGCGGGAAATGTAGGGGATGATGGGGGTCCCAGGTAGAATATGGGGGAATGTGGGGTGAATTTGGTGGATTTTGGGGATCCCTGAGGGGTTTAGGGGCACCTGCAGTGGATTTTGGGGTGAAATTGGGGGATTTTGGGGGTCCCTGAGGGGTTTAGAAGGATCTGAGCAGGATTTTGGGGTGAAGTTGGGGGGTTTTGGGACCCTGAGGGTTAGGGCACCTGAAAGTAGATTTTGGGGGAATTTGGGGGATTTTGGGGCCCTGAAGGGGTTTAGAAGGATCGAGCAGGATTTGGGGTGCAATTTAAATGGGATTTTGGGCTACCATATTGTCCCTGATAGCATAAAGGGCGTGGCCACCAACCCAGTTGATCACGGGGGCCTTGTTTGAATCAAAAGGGGCATGGGCTAACACCAACATCCGCACTCCAACCTCATTTACGTATAGTCGGTGAATATTCATCATTTATTTGCATAAATACAGGCGTGATTCAATTAAATCTTATCAATTCCCTTGCAATAAACCTCATTTGCATGAAAAGCAGAGTCCATCAGCGTTAATTAATCGCATTTCCATCATTTGCATCAAGTGTTTCCCCAAGCCCTCCAAAAGACCCAAAATGACCCAAAACTTCCCAAAAAGTCCCCAAAATGACCCAGAACTGCCCCAATTTTCCCCAATAATCCCCCCAAACTGCCCCCAATCCCCCCCGTTCCCCCCTAAAAAAACCGCATTTTCCTCCATTTTCAGCCATCTTTTCCATATTTGCTCATTTTTCCCATCTAAGGCCGCCTCATTTGCATTGCGGCCGCGGCCCCGCCCCCAGGGGCGTGGCCTGAGGGGCGACTCCTCCCCCAGCAGGCGGCGCATGCGCAGCTCCTGCTCGGCCTGGCTCTAGCCCGGCAGGCACTGAGACCTCCCGGCCACTAGGTGGCGCTAACGCAGTGGGTTTTGAGGCGATCTGAGGGCTTTGGGGGGAAATGTAGGGGATGATGGGGGTCCCAAGGTAGAATATGGGGGATTGTGGGGTGAATTTGGTGGATTTTGGGGATCCCTGAGGGGTTTAGGGGCACCTGAAGTGGATTTTGGGGTGAATTTGGGGGATTTTAGGTGTCCCTGAGCGGTTTAGGGGGATCTGAAGTGGATTTTGGGGTGAAGTTGGGGGATTTTGGGGTCCCTGGGGTTAGAAGGGGAGATCTGAGCAGGATTTGGGGGAGACGTGGGGGGGTTTTGGGCTGACCATATTTGTCCCTGATTAGCATAAAGGGCGTGGCCACACCCAGTGATCACGGGGCCTTGTTTGAATCAAAAGGGGCGTGGCCTAACACCAACATTCACACTCCAACCTCATTTGCGTATTGTCGGTGAATATTCATCATTTATTTGCATAAATACAGGCGTGATTCAATTAGATCTTATTCATTCCCTTGCAATAAACTTCATTTGCATGAAAAGCAGAGTCCATCAGCGGTAATTAATCGCATTTCCATCATTTGTATCAAGTGTTTCCCCAAGCCCTCCAAAAAGACCCAAAATGACCCAAAACTTCCCCAAAAAGTCCCCAAAATGACCCAGAACTGCCCCAATTTTCCCCAAATCTCCCAAACTTCCCCCAGATCCCCCTTTTCCCCCCTAAAAACCGCATTTTCCTCCATTTTCAGCCATCTTTTCCATAGTTGGTCATTTTCCCATCTAAGGCCGCCTCATTTGCATAGCGGCCGCGGCCCCGCCCCCAGGGCCGTGGCCTGACGGGCGACTCCTCCCCCAGCAGGCGGCGCATGCGCAGTTCCTGCTCGGCCTGGCTCTAGCCCGGCAGGCACTGAGACCTCCTGGCCACTAGGTGGCGCTAACGCAGTGGGTTTTGAGGCGATCTGAGGGCTTTGGGGGAAAATGTAGGGGATGATGGGGGTCCCAGGTAGAATATGGGGGATTGTGGGGTGAATTTGGTGGATTTGGGGGATCCCTCAGGGGTTTAGGGGCACCTGAAGTGGATTTTGGGGTGAATTTGGGGGATTTTGGGTGTCCCTGAGAGGTTTAGGGGCACCTGAAGTGGATTTTGGGTTGAATTTGTGGGATTTTGGGGGTCCCTGAGGGGTTTAGAAGGATCTGAGCAGGATTTTGGGGTGAATTTGGGGGGTTTTGGGCTGACCATATTTGTCCCTCATTAGCATAAAGGGCGTGGCCACACCAATTGATCACGGGGCCTTGTTTGAATCAAAAGGCGTGCCTAAAACACCAACATCCACCACTCCAAACCTCATTGCGTATAGTCGGAATATTCATCTTTATTTGATAAATACAAGGGCGTGATTTTAATAGATCTTTAATAATTCCTTGCAATAAACTTCATTTGCATGGAAAACAAGAGTCCATCAGCGTAAAATTAATCGCATTTCCATCATTTTGCATCAAGTGTTTCCCAAAAAGCCTTCAAAAGACCCAAAATGACCCAAAACTTCCCCAAAAAAGTCCCCAAAATGACCCAGAACTGCCCCAATTTTCCCCAAATCCCCCCAAACTGCCCCCAGATCCCCCTTTTCCCCCCTAAAAACCGCATTTTCCTCCATTTTCAGCCATCTTTTCCATATTTGCTCATTTTTCCCATCTAAGCCGCCTCATTTGCATAGCGGCCGGGGCCCCGCCCCCAGGAACGTGGCCTAACGGGCGACTCCTCCCCCAGCAGGCGGCGCATGCGCAGCTCCTGCTCGGCCTGGCTCTAGCCCGGCAGGCACTGAGACCTCCCGGCCACTAGGTGGCGCTAACGCAGTGGTTTTGGAGGCGATCTGAGGGCTTTGGGGGGAAATGTAGGGGATGATGGGGGTCCCAGGTAGAATATGGGGGATTGTGGGGTGAATTTGGTGGATTTTGGGGATCCCTGAGGGGTTTAGGGGCACCTGAAGTGGATTTTGGGGTGAATTTGGGGGATTTTGGGTGTTCCTGAGCGGTTTAGGGGGATCTGAAGTGGATTTTGGGGTGAATTTGGGGGATTTTGGGGGTCCCTGAGGGGGTTAGAAGGATCTGAGCAGGATTTTGGGATGAATTTGGGGGGTTTTGGGCTGACCATATTTGTCCCTGATTAGCATAAAGGGCGTGGCCACACCCAGTTGATCACGGGGCCTTGTTTGAATCAAAGGGGCGTGGGGCCTACACCAACATTCCACACTCAAACCTCATTTTGCGTAAGTCGGTGAATTAATTCATCATTATTTGATAAAATTACAGGCGTGATTCAATTAGATCTTATTCATTCCCTTGCAATAAACTTCATTTGCATGAAAAGCAGAGTCCATCAGCGTTAATTAATCGCATTTCCATCATTTGCATCAAGTGTTTTCCCAAGCCCTCCAAAAGACCCAAAATGACCCAAAACTTCCCCAAAAAGTCCCCAAAATGACCCAAAACTGCCCCAATTTTCCCCAAATCCCCCCAAACTGCCCCCAGATCCCCCTTTTCCCCCCTAAAAAACCGCATTTTCCTCCATTTTCAGCCATCTTTTCCATATTTGCTCATTTTTCCCATTTAAGGCCACCTCATTTGCATTGCGGCCGCGGCCCCGCCCCCAGGGCCGTGGCCTGACGGGCGACTCCTCCCCCAGCAGGCGGCGCATGCGCAGCTCCTGCTCGGCCTGGCTCTAGCCCGGCAGGCACTGAGACCACCCGGCCACTAGGTGGCGCTAACGCAGTGGGTTTTGAGGCGATCTGAGGGCTTTGGGGGGAAATGTAGGGGATGATGGGGGTCCCAGGTAGAATACGGGGGATTGTGGGGTGAATTTGGTGGATTTTGGGGATCCCTGAGGGGTTTAGGGGCACCTGAAGTGGATTTTGGGGTGAATTTGGGAGATTTTGGGTGTCCCTGAGCGGTTTAGGGGGATCTGAAGTGGATTTTGGGGTGAATTTGGGGGATTTGGGGGTCCCTGAGGGGTTTAGAAGGATCTGAGCAGGATTTTGGGGTGAAGTTGGGGGGTTTTGGGCTGACCATATTTGTCCCTGATTAGCATAAAGGGCGTGGCCACACCCAGTGATCACGGGGCCTTGCTTGAATCAAAAGGGGCGTGGCCTAACACCAACATCCACACTCCAACCTCATTTGCGTATAGTCGGTGAATATTCATCATTTTTTTGCATAAATACAGGCGTGATTCAATTTAAATCTTATTCATTCACTTGCAATAAACTTCATTTGCATGAAAAGCAGAGTCCATCAGCGTTAATTAATCGCATTTCCATCATTTGCATCAAGTGTTTCCCCAAGCCCTCCAAAAGACCCAAAATGACCCAAAAACTTCCCCAAAAAGTCCCCAAAATGACCCAGAACTGCCCCAATCTTCCTCAAATCCCCCCAAACTGCCCCCAGATCCCTCTTTTCCCCCCTAAAAACCGCATTTTCCTCCATTTTCAGCCATCTTTTCTATAGTTGGTCATTTTTCCCATCTAAGGCCGCCTCATTTGCATAGCGGCCGCGGCCCCGCCCCCAGGGGCGTAGCCTGACGGGCGACTCCTCCCCCAGCAGGCGGCGCATGCGCAGCTCCTGCTCGGCCTGGCTCTAGGCCGGCAGGCACTGAGACCTCCCGGCCACTAGGTGGCGCTAACGCAGTGGGTTTTGAGGCGATCTGAGGGCTTTGGGGAGAAATGTAGGGGATGATGGGGGTCCCAGGTAGAACATGAGGGATTTTGGGGTGACTTTGGTGGATTTTGGGGATCCCTGAGGGGTTTAGGGGCACCTGAAGTGGATTTTGGGGTGAATTTGGGGGATTTTGGGGGTCCTTGAGGGGTTTAGGCGGATCTGAGCAGGATTTTGGGGTGAATTTAATGGGGATTTTGGGCTGACCATGTTTGTCCCTCATTAGCATAAAGGGCGTGGCCACAGCCAGTGATCACGGGGCCTTGTTTGAATCAAAAGGGGCGTGGCCTAACACCAACATCCACACTCCAACATCATTTGCATCTAGTCGGTGAATATTCATCATTTTTTTGCATAAATACAGGCGTGATTCAATTAAATCTTATTCATTTCCTTGCAATAAACTTCATTTGCATGAAAAGCAGAGTCCATCAGCGTTAATTAATCGCATTTCCATCATTTGCATCAAGTGTTTCCCCAAGCCCTCCAAAAGACCCAAAATGACCCAAAACTTCCCCAAAAAGTCCCCAAAATGACCCAGAACTGCCCCAATTTCCCCAAATCCCCCCAAACTGCCCCCAGATCCCCCGTTTCCCCCCTTAAAACCGCATTTTCCTCCATTTTCAGCCATCTTTTCCATAGTTGCTCATTTTTCCCATCTAAGGCCGCCTCATTTGCATAGCGTCCGCGGCCCCGCCCCCAGGGGCGTGGCCTGACGGGCGACTCCTCCCCCAGCAGGCGGCGCATGCGCAGCTCCTGCTCGGCCGGGCTCTAGCCCGGCGGGCACTGAGACCTCCCGGCCGCTGGGTGGCGCTAGCGCCAGTGGGTTTTGAGAAGCGTCTGGGGCTTTGGGGAAATGTAGGGGATGATGGGGGTCCCAGGTAGAATATGGGGAGTTGTGGGGTGAATTTGAGGAGGTAGTTTTGGGGATCCCTGAGGTTTGGGGATCTGAAGTGGATTTGGGGTGAATTTGGGAGTTTTTGGGGGGTCCTTGAGGGGTTTTGGGGATCTGAAGTGGATTTTGGGGTGAATTTGGGGGATTTTGGGGGGCCCTTGAGGGGTTTAGACGGATCTGAGCAGGATTTTGGGGTGAATTTAATGGGGATTTTGGGCTGACCATGTTTGTTCCTCATTAGCATAAAGGGCGTGGCCACACCCTGTGATCACGGGGCCTTGTTTGAATCAAAAGGGGCGTGGCCTAACACCAACATCCACACTCCAACCTCATTTGCGTCTAGTCGGTGAATATTCATCATTTTTTTGCATAAATACAGGCATGATTCAATTAAATCTTATTCATTCCCTTGCAATAAACTTCATTTGCATGAAAAGCAGAGTCCATCAGTGTTAATTAATCGCATTTCCATCATTTGCATCAAGTGTTTCCCCAAGCCCTCCAAAAGACCCAAAATGACCCAAAACTTCCCCAAAAGGTCCCCAAAATGACCCAGAACTGCCCCAATTTTCCCCAAATCCCCCCAAACTGCCCCCAGATCCCCCTTTTCCCCCCTAAAAACCGCATTTTCCTCCATTTTTAGCCATCTTTTCCATAGTTGGTCATTTTTCCCATCTAAGGCCGCCTCATTTGCATAGCGGCCGCGGCCCCGCCCCCAGGGGTGAGGCCTGACGGGCGACTCCTCCCCCAGCAGGCGGCGCATGCGCAGCTCCTGCTCGGCCTGGCTCTAGCCCGGCAGGCACTGAGACCTCCCGGCCACTAGGTGGCGCTAACGCAGTGGGTTTTGAGGCGATCTGAGGGCTTTGGGGGGAAATGTAGGGGATGATGGGGGTCCCAGGTAGAATATGGGGGATTGTGGGGTGAATTTGGTGGATTTTAGGGATCCCTGAGGGGTTTAGGGGCACCTGAAGTGGATTTTGGGGTGAATTTGGGGGATTTTGGGGGTCCCTGAGGGGTTTAGAAGGATCTGAGCAGGATTTTGGGGTGAAGTTGGGGGGATTTGGGCTGACCATATTTGTCCCTGATTAGCATAAAGGGCGTGGCCACACCCAGTGATCACGGGGCCTTGTTTGAATCAAAAGGGGCGTGGCCTAACACCAACATCCACACTCCAACCTCATTTGCGTATAGTCGGTGAATATTCATCATTTATTTGCATAAATACAGGCATGATTCAATTAAATCTTATTAATTTCCTTGCAATAAACTTCATTTGCATGAAAAGTGGAGTCCATCAGCGTTAATTAATCGCATTTACATCATTTGCATCAAGTGTTTCCCCAAGCCCTCCAAAGACCCAAAATGACCCAAAACTTCCCCAAAAAGTCCCCAAAATGACCCAGAACTGCCCCAATTTTCCCCAAATCGCCCCAAACTGCCCCCAGTTCCCCCTTTTCCCCCCTAAAAACCGCATTTTCCTCCATTTTCAGCCATCTTTTCCATATTTGGTCATTTTTCCCATCTAAAGGCCGCCTCATTTGCATAGCGGCCGCGGCCCCGCCCCCAGGGGCGTGGCCTGACGGGCGACTCCTCCCCCAGCAGGCGGCGCATGCGCAGCTCCGGCTCGACCTGGCTCTAGCCCGGCAGGCACTGAGACCTCCCGGCCACTAGGTGGCGCTAACGCAGTGGGTTTTGAGGCGATCTGAGGGCTTTGGGGGAAAATGTAGGGGATGATGGGGGTCCCAGGTAGAATATGGGGGATTGTGGGGTGAATTTGGTGGATTTTGGGGATCCCTGAGGGGTTTAGGGGCACCTGAAGTAGATTTTGGGGTGAATTTGGGGGATTTTGGGGGGTCCTTGAGGGGGTTTAGACGGATCTGAGCAGGATTTTGGGGTGAATTTAATGGGGATTTTGGGCTGACCATGTTTGTCCTGATTACTTGTAAAAGTGGCCACACCCAGTGATCAGGGACCTTGTTTGAATCAAAGGGGCGTGGCCTAACACCAACATCCACACTCCAACCTCATTTTAGCGTCTAGTCGGTGAATATTCATCATTTTTCTGCATAAATACAGGCGTGATTCAATTAGATCTTATTCATTCCCTTGCAATAAACTTCATTTGCATGAAAAGCAGAGTCCATCAGCGTTAATTAATCGCATTTCCATCATTTGCATCAAGTGTTTCCCCAAGCCCTTCAAAAGACCCAAAATGACCCAAACTTCCCCAAAAAGTCCCCAAAATGACCCAGAACTGCCCCACGTTTCCCCAAATCCCCCCAAACTGCCCCCAGATCCCCCTTTTCCCCCCTAAAAACCGCATTTTCCTCCATTTTTAGCCATCGTTTCCATAATTGGTCATTTTTCCCATCTAAGGCCGCCTCATTTGCATAGCGGCCGCGGCCCCGCCCCCAGGGGCGTGGCCTGACGAGCGACTCCTCCCCAGCAGGCGGCGCATGCGCAGCTCCTGCTCGGCCTGGCTCTAGCCCGGCAGGCACTGAGACCTCCCGGCCACTAGGTGGCGCTAACGCAGTGGGTTTTGAGGCGATCTGAGGGCTTTGGGGGGACATGTAGGGGATGATGGGGGTCCCAGATAGAACATGGGGGATTGTGGGGTGAATTTGGTGGATTTTGGGGATCCCTGAGGGGTTTAGGGGCACCTGAAGTGGATTTTAGGGTGAATTTGGGGGATTTTGGGGATCCCTGAGCGGTTTAGGGGCACCTGAGGTGGATTTTGGGGTGAATTTGGGGGATTTTGGGGGTCCTTGAGGGGTTTAGAAGGATCTGAGCAGGATTTTGGGGTGAATTTATTGGGGATTTTGGGCTGACCATGTTTGTTCCTCATTAGCATAAAGGGCGTGGCCACAGCCAGTGATCACGGGGCCTTGTTTGAATCAAAAGGGGCGTGGCCTAACACCAACATCCACACTCCAACCTCATTTGCGTCTAGTCGGTGAATATTCATCATTTTTTTGCATAAATACAGGCATGATTCAATTAAATCTTATTCATTCCCTTGCAATAAACTTCATTTGCATGAAAAGCAGAGTCCATCAGCGTTAATTAGTCGCATTTCCATCATTTGCATCAAGTGTTTCCCCAAGCCCTCCAAAAGACCCAAAATGACCCAAAACTTCCCCAAAAAGTCCCCCAAAATGACCCAGAACTGCCCCAATTTTCCCCAAATCCCCCCAAACTGCCCCCAGATCCCCCTTTTCCCCCCTAAAAACCGCATTTTCCTCCATTTCCAGCCATCTTTTCCATATTTGGTCATTTTTCCCATCTAAGGCCGCCTCATTTGCATAGCGGCCGCGGCCCCGCCCCCAGGGCCGTGGCCTGACGGGCGACTCCTCCCCCAGCAGGCGGCGCCTGCGCAGCTCCTGCTCGGCCTGGCTCTAGCCCGGCAGGCCCTGAGACCTCCGGCCACTAGGTGGCGCTACTTGCCAGTGGGTTTTGAGGCGATCTGAGGGCTTTGGGAATGTAGGGGATGATGGGGGTCCCAGGTAGAATATGGGGGATTGTGGGGTGAATTTGGTGGATTTTGGGGATCCCTGAGGGGTTTAGGGGCACCTGAAATGGATTTTGGGGTGAATTTGGTGGATTTTGGGGATCCCTGAGGGGTTTAGGGGCACCTGAAGTGGATTTTGGGGTGAATTTGGGGGATTTGGGGGGTCCTTGAGGAGTTTAGACGGATCTGAGCAGGATTTTGGGGTGAATTTAATGGGGATTTTGGGCTGACCATGTTTGTCCCTCAGTAGCATAAAGGGCGTGGCCACAGCCAGTGATCACGGGGCCTTGTTTGAATCAAAAGGGGCGTGGCCTAACACCAACATCCACACTCCAACCTCATTTGCGTCTGGTCGGTGAATATTCATCATTTATTTGCATAAATACAGGCGTGATTCAATTAGATCTTATTCATTCCCTTGCAATAAACTTCATTTGCATGAAAGGCAGAGTCCATCAGCGTTAATTAATCGCATTTCCATCATTTGTATCAAGTGTTTCCCCAAGCCCTCCAAAAGACCCAAAATGACCCAAAACTTCCCCAAAAAGTCCCCAAAATGACCCAGAACTGCCCCAATTTTCCCCAAATCCCCCCAAACTGCCCCCAGATCCCCCTTTTCCCCCCTAAAAACCGCATTTTCCTCCGTTTTCAGCCATCTTTTCCATATTTGCTCATTTTTCCCATCTAAGGCCGCCTCATTTGCATAGCGG
>JAVTVJ010010182.1:0-16987 GCA_034509425.1 Eopsaltria australis | reverse complement strand
AAGAGAAGGAATTGAGCCAGTAAAAAATGTGCAGGGATCAAAAAAGGAAATTGAGACATTAAAAAATGTGCAGGGATCAAAAAAGGAAATTGAGCCAGTAAAAAATATGTGGGGATCAAAAATGAAATTGAGCCATTAAAAAATGTGCAGGGATCAAAAAAAAAGAGATCCAGCCAGTAAAAAAATGTGGAGGGATCAAAAATGAAATCGAGTCATTAAAAACATGCAGGGATCAAAAAAAAAAAGGAATCCAGCCACTAAAAAATTAGTGGGATCAAAAAGGAAATGGAGACATTAAAAAATGTGCAGGGATCAAAAAAAAAAGGAATCCAGCCAGTAAAAAATGTGGAGGGATCAAAAAAGGAAATCGAGCCAGTAAAAAATATGTGGGGATCAACAAAGGAAATTGAGCCATTAAAAACATGCAGGGATTGAAAAAAAAAAAGAAATCCAGCCAGTAAAAAATATGTGGGGATTGAAAAGAGAAATTGAGCCATTAAAAAATGTGCAGGGATCAAAAAAAAAGAGATCCAGCCAGTAAAAAAATGTGCAGGGATCAAAAATGAAATCGAGTCATTAAAAACATGCAGGGATCAAAAAAAAAAAGAAATCCAGCCAGTAAAAAAATGTGCAGGGATCAAGAAAGGAAATCAAAGCACTAAAAACGTGCAGGGATCTGCCACCTGTCTGTGCTCCCTTCTCCAGGGTGTTCAGGACTGAAAATATTTATTTATTGGAGTATTTCTTTGCCGTTTGTACGATAATTGAATTATCCAGCCTTCAAACGAGAGCCCATTCACAGGAGAGGGGATTTGGGAGGGGCTGCTGTGGTTCAGGGGGAATGGGAGCTCAGTGGGAATTGAGGGATTATCACAGGACAGCGGGATTGGAGATTTGATCTCAGCCCAGAGCCAGTCCGGGCCCTGGGGAGCAGAGCTGGATCGGTGACACCAGGCTGAGCGCCCGCAGTGCTCGGGGCAGGGACAGGGACTGCTCTGAGCACGCTGTTCCTTCATTCACTCCTTCTTGACCCCAGATCGATTTCCCCATGGAAATTCACTCTTTCCTGATCCCAACTTTAATTTCCTCATGGAAATTCACTCTTTCCTGATCCCAACTTTAATTTCCTCATGGAAATTTTCTGGATTCTAACTTGGATTTCCCCATGGAAATTCACTCTTTCCTGATCCCAACTTTAATTTCCTCATGGAAATTTTCTTGATCCTAACTTGGATTTCCCCATGGAAATTTTCTTCATCCCAACTTGGATTTTCCCTATGGAAATTCACTCTTACTTGATTCCAACTTGGATTTCCCCATTAAATTCACTCTTTCCTGATCCCAGCTTGGATTTTCCCCATGGCAACTCACACTTTCTTGATCCCAACTTGCATTTCTCCATGGAAATTCATCTTTCCTGATCCCAGCTGTGATTTCCCCACGGAAATTCACTCCTTCCTGATCCCAACTTGGATTTGCCCATGGAAATTTTCTTGATCCCAACTGTGATTTTCCCCATGGAAACTCACTCTTTCTTGATCCCAACTTGGATTTTCCCCATGGAAATTCACTCTTTCCTGGTCCCAACTTGCATTTCCCCATGGAAATTCACTCTTTCCTGATCCCCCACTCTTCTTGATCACCCAAAAAATCAGCTTGTCTCGCTGCTTGTTTCCTCTAGCACGTTTCCTTGGTGGATTTATCCACATTTTACCCCTCCCAGGCATTTCCAGGTGCTCAGAGCATCCCTGACACCGTTTTTTTTTCCCCATTCCTCTTAATTGAGTGCTGCTCACCTGCCCTCCCCCTTCCCAGCACGATCGAAAAACAAACCTTTGATTTCCATGTCATTTATTTCCCCCTTCCTTTCCTCCGAGACCACAGAGGAAAACCTCCCAGTCCCAGCTGCAAATCAAGAAATCCCGCAGTACAAATAACTAAAAATATTTTATTTTTACAATAATCATCCTGGTATTTACATATTTGCTCCCAGCCTCCCCATCTAATTAGACTCTGAATCCCAAATTCACTGTTGCTGGCGGAGAGCTCCATTGTTTCCCTGTTTTGGGGGCTGTGGGATAATCCCATTTATGCCTTTGGTGGAGGATGGGGAAAAACCCAAAGAAAACTGAATGTGGGGATGGCCCAGGTAATTTTAATTCAGTTTATACCACAGAGCATCCATGGGTTCAAACAGGGGGCAAAGACCAACCACCTGAGCCAGTTCATTTTTGAATTTGAGCTCGGAGATCTTTGCTGGAAGATCTTTTGCAAAAGGGCCAGGAATTAGGAAATAACAATGGCACACCAGGAGAAATTCCTGGGCACTGAAATCAAAACCAGCACTGGGAAAAATCTTGGGGAGCAAGAGGAAAACATCAGGAAAATGCCAGGCCAGAGGCAGGAGGAGCTTTTCCAGCAGCTCCTGCAGGGACTGGATTATCCACACAGTGAAAGCTTCAATTTGCTGCTGCTCCACGTGTGGGGCAGAGCCAAGGGGAGGAGGCTCAGCCCCTCCAGGAGATCTCCGCTGATTTTGTGCAAATTTGGCGCAAATTTGTGCAACTTTGGAGCAAACGTGGCTGGGGTAAAGGATGGGCTGGCACAGGAGCCAGACCTGCCTGGAATTCCCATCCCAGCATTGCTGTCAGGCTCAGTGCTGTGGCATCTAAAATAGGATTTGAATGAATTTAAACCTCAATTTTTTCATTTCAATGACCTGGGTTTGATTAAGGGCAAAGGGGAAGGAGAGGGAAGAAGCTGTGAGAGGACAGCAGGAAAAGGAAACCATCTGAAAAGATGGGAATTGGGAATTTTATCCTCTCTGCCTCTGTTTTCCTGGCACATGGAAGGAGAAAAACATCTCCTGGATCAGCAGGGTGTGCAGAATCTCTCTGTCATCCCCACACTGAGAAATGTGGGATTAATGGAGCCTTTTCAGGTGCTCAGCCACCTTTTGAAATTCCCTTTTTACCCCCAGCAGGGTCAGGAGCCACCAGAGGGGCTGAGATTCCTGCTGCTGGCACGGAGATTCCCATCCTTTGGGATCCACAGATCCCATCCTGGCATTCTGCTGCTCCCGAAATAAACTCGAGCTTAGGATTTATCTGCTCTTGGTTCAAGCCTCAGAAAAGCAGCCAAGAAAGAGCCCTGATGTGCTGTGGGCTGGCCCAGGGGGAGCTGGGAGCTAAAGGAAGCTGAAAAAACAGAGAAATTCCGGCTCCTGAGCCTTGCCCTGTTTGTTTGGGGAAATTTGGAACCCAAAAAACTTGGATTTCTGAAGTCAGAGATGCTCCAGGGACGTGCACTGGCTCCAGGGGCCACAGAGCATTTCCACCTTGGCATCACCACCGGCACGAGACCCAAACCTGGAATTTGCTCAGCTCTGCCAAAAGAATTGGTGAAAAATCTCTCAGCAGAGGGGAGGTTGTGCTGGGCAGAGAAATCCTCTCTGCTGCTGCTTTCCCTACCCTTTCAAAGCTGTTTTTCTGCCCCTCTCTGAGTTATCCTGGCCCTCATCATGGAGGGATGGGATGATCTCTGCTCAATCCTTGCTGCCTTTTCTCTGTGCTGGGAATTCTATTCCCAACTATCCGCCTTTTCTCCGTAAATTGGGATCTTGCTGACCCCTAAACAAGGGGGGGAAAAAATCCTAACACAGGAATCCTTGTGTATTTTGGGATTTTGGGGGCTTCAAGGACCGCAGGGCGGTGAAATCCTGACCTCCTCTCCTGCTGAGGGGGATTGCAGAGGAGACAGCAGCATTAATTATTGATCCCAGACGGAATTAATAAAGAAAAGAACATTTACTACAGCTGATAAAATGTTCTGTGCCAGATCCTTATCCCCAGGTCAGCGGCAGGAACAGGACAAGGAGTGACAAACAAGATGTGAATCCTGGTTTTTCCCAGAGGAGAAAAACTCCGGGAGCTGCTGGGGACATGGAGAGAATTTCTGTGGGGAAATCCAAGTTGGGATCAGGAAAGAGTGAATTTCCATGGAGAAATTAAAGTTGGGATCAGGAAAGAGTGAGTTTCCATGGGGAAGTCCAAGTTGGGATCTGGGAAGAGAGAATTTCCATGGGGAAATGCAAGTTGAGATCAAGAGTGAATTTCCATAGGGAAATAAATTTTGGGATCAGGAAAGAGTGAATTTCCATGAGGAAATCCAAGTTAGGATCAGGAAAGAGTGAATTTCCATGGGGAAATCCAAACTGGGATCAGGACAGGCACTGCAGGCCTGAAGCTGCTGGGACAATCCTCCCCATATCCTGTGGGAATTTGGGATTTTGGGACCTTCCACCAGGAGCAAGGAAAACACCCCCCTTCTCCCAATCCTTCAGCACTGCTGGGATGCTCCTGAGGCAGCTCCCAACTCCCTGAACCCCATTCCAGATCATTCCCAGCCCTCCTTTCCAAACTGCTCCAATTATTCCTCATCCCAGCCCATCCAACCTCCCAAAAACTTCCCTCCCCACCCGTCCTTAATTCCCTTTTCTCCTTCCCCTCCCTCCCCCAGCACTGAGTTGTTTGAAGGAGCCTCTCCTCTATTTGCCACCCCCTGGAGTTAAAATATAACGAGCTCCATAAATAATAAATAAATCAGCAATTCTTTTTCATGTCTTTGGGAAGGCTTTTCTCCAAGGCTCCGCAGCTTTTGGAATTTTTAATGGCACTGAGAGGCTGGGGGGGGGGGAGACAGAGAGGTTTTGTATTTTCTTTTTGATTTTCAAGATAAACAACGATTCGTGGAGGTGAGGCTTTAAGAAAAGCTTAAAAAAATTAAAATAAATCAAGGAAATCTGGTGAAATCATGAGTTTCAGGAAGGCAGTGGGGAAAAGTGGATGGAGTTTTGCTTGGAAGCTCCAAAGAGAAAACATTTCCTCCCACCAGACCAACAGATCGAGGATTTTTGATGCATGCACACATGGCAGTTTGAACAGCTCCTCGACGTCGAAAGGATGAGCTCAGTGTCTGACACATCCCCAAAAGGGGAACTGAGCTCTGCTTGTTCATTTGGGATTATTTTGGTGTTGGGACAACAATTCTGGTTGTCTTTAGGGTCAAAGTAACACAAATCTCCTCAAATCTGAGATGGATCTGTCAGGAAAATTCAACCCAAACAAGGAAAATTCAACCCAAACAAGGGAAATTCAACCCAAACAAGGAGAATTCAAACCAAACAAGGAGAATTCAACCCAAACAAGGAAACTTCAACCCAAACATGGAAAATTCAACCCAAACAAGGAGAATTCAACCCAAACAAGGAAAATTCAACCCAAACAAGGAGAATTCAACCCAAACAAGGAAAATTCAACCCAAACAAGGAGAATTCAACCCAAACAAGGAGAATTCAACCCAAACAAGGAGAATTCAACCCAAACAAGGAAACTTCAACCCAAACAAGGAAACTTCAACCCAAACAAGGAGAATTCAACCCAAACAAGGAGAATTCAACCCAAACAAGGAGAATTCAACCCAAACGTCCTTGATGGAAACTGCCACAGCTGAGTTGAGGAAAAGCAGAAAAAATCCAATATCACCCCCCAGGTTCTGTGTCAGCAAAGCCTTCCCTGCCTGTTTCCTCCCTAATGAGGCGTTTTCCAGCCCTGAGGAGAGAATTCCCCATGGAATGGGAGCCCCAGGATGAGGATGTGCTGGAGTTTACACCCAGCAGGGATGCAGGAGAGGTGGAAGGGATGGGAGTCAAGGGGACTCACACAGACCTTGGTATTTCCACTGTCTCTGCTTCCATCTCTGGCCCAGAGAAAATCCCAACTCCAGAACCTGGGGATTTGTGTAGGAAAAGATCCTCAAACTGCTGAGCTACCCCTGACCCAGCAGAGCTTCATTTGCCTCTGTTCTGCCAAGAACCAGAGCAGGTCCTACAGAACAAGATCAATGTTATCAATATCATTAAATATCAGTGGAATCAATATGATTAAATATCAATATAATCAATATGATTAAACATCAATGTTATCAATATCATTAAATATCAATGGAATCAATATGATTAAATATCAATGTAATCAATATGATTAACTATCAATGGAATGAATATGATTAAATATCAATATAATCAGTATGATTAAATATCAATGTAATCAATATGATTAAATATCAATTGAATCAATATTATTCAATATCAATGCAATCAATATGATTAAATATCAATATAATCAGTATGATTAAACATCAATGTTATCAATATCATTAAATATCAATGGAATCAATATAATTAAATATCAATGTAATCAATATCATTAAATATCAATGTAATGACTATAATTAAATACCAATGCAAAAATATTATTAAATATCAATCTAATCAATATGATTAAATATAAATGCAATCAATATCATTAAATATCAATCTAATCAATATGATTAAACATCAATGTTACCAATATCATTAAATATCAATACAATCAATATGATTAAATACCAATCTAATCAATATCATTAAATATCAATCGAATCAATATGATTAAATACCAGCCACTGTAAAGCAGCACGGCCAAGGAGAGCCAGAGCCAGAACACAAACAAGGGCAAGGGTTTGGTTTTGGGTTTAGTTTTGGGTTTGGTTTTGCGTTTCGTTTTGGGATTAGTTTTGGGTTTGTTTTTGGGTTTAGTTTTGGGTTTGTTTTGGGTTTGTTTTTGGGTTTGTTTTTGGGTTTAGTTTTGGGTTTAGTTTTGGGTTTAGTTTTGGGTTCAGTTTTGGGTTTAGTTTTGGGGTTAGTTTTGGGTTTAGTTTTGGGTTTGTTTTTGGGTTTGTTTCTGGGTTTGTTTCTGGGTTTAGTTTTGGGGTTAGTTTTGGGTTTATTTTTGGGCTTATTTTTGGGTTTAGTTTTGGGGCTAGTTTTGGGTTTAGTTTTGGGTTTAGTTTTGGGTTTATTTTTGGGTTTAGTTTTGGGTTTAGTTTTGGGTTTAGTTTTGGGGTTAGTTTTGGGGTTAGTCTTGGGTTTATTTTTGGGTTTGTTTCTGGGTTTGTTTCTGGGTTTGTTTCTGGGTTTGTTTTGTTCTCCTGTCGCTCCCATCCATTTTCCCCCAGTAAAACAGAAATGGAACAGAATCCTTGGGCATTGCCAGGGAAAAACAGATTTTATAATAGAGAAATAATATAAAATAATAAGTAATAAATAATAGAGAAATAATAAATAATTAACAGAGAAATAACAGAAAATCTCTTTTCTTGAGGCAGTGGGAAACACATCCTGAAATTATGACCCCAGGTTTCCTGTCAGTCAGGGTTTGGCTGCCTAATTACCTGTCTAATTAGCTGTCTAATTAGCTGGACATTGCCTGTCTAATTACCTCTCTAATTACCTGCACCACTCTGGCAAGAGATGGCGTGGGCAACAATTTTGCTGTGCCAGGAAAAGCCTTTCCAGGTGGAAATCTCAAACCAGAGGCTTCACTTGGCACCTGAAGAGCCTCAAAACCAACCCAGGACAAGCAGAGCACCTGAAACCTCCAAAATAAAAAAGATTTTCCCCACAAAACTCTAATTAAAGGATTTTTTCCCAGTGTTTTCTCATACCTGGGTGAGAAGTTGAATATTTCCCAGTCTATATTTGTGGGATGAGTCATTTCCTGCCAATTTGGGAAAACCTGGGCTTTGCTTTGAAGGCAGGGAGGTTTTTCCAGATGGAAATCACAGACCAGAGGCTTCACTTTGTACCTGAAGAGCCTCAAAACCAACCCAGGACAAGCAGAGCACCTGAGACGTCCAAAATAAAAAAGATTTCCCCCACAAAACCCTAATTAAAGGATTTTTTTCCCTAGATTCTTTCTCATACCTGGGTGAGAAGTTGAATATCTTTGAGTCTATATTTATGGGATGAGTCATTTCCTGCCAATTTGGGAAAACCTGGGCTTTGGGGAGGTTTTTCCAGATGGAAATCACAGACCAGAGGCTTCACTTTGTACCTGAAGAGCCTCAAAACCAACCCAGGACAAGCAGAGCACCTGAGACCTCCAAACCAAAAAGATTTTCCCCACAAAACCCCAATTAAGAGTTTTTTTCTTTATTCTTTCCCATACCTGGGTGAGAAGTTGAATATTTCCCAGTCTATATTTGTGGGATGAGTCATTTCCTGCCAATTTGGGAAAACCTGGGCTTTGCTTTGAAGGCAGGGAGGTTTTTCCAGATGGAAATCTCAAACCAGAGGCTTCACTTGGCACCTGAAGAGCCTCAAAACCGACCCAGGACAAGCAGAGCACCTGAAATCTCCAAAATAAAAAGGTTTTCCCCACAAAACACCAATCAAAGGATTTTTTTTCTAGATTCTTTCTCGTACCTGAATATTTCCCAGCCTATATTTGTGGGATGAGTCATTTCCTGCCAGTTTGGGATAACCTGGGCTTTGCTTTGAAGGCGGGGAGGTTTTCTCTTGCTGCAGAACGCGGAGCTGGCAGGGGGGGATCTGCCTCAGCTCGAGCTGTGTCTGCATTTTGGGTTGCCAGGCAGGTTCTTCCACACCGATCCCAGCTGCAGAGCTGAGCAAACTTCAGGCAAAATCCCGTTTTTTTGGGGTCAGCATCTCCTACTCCGCGCCAACACCCCCTTTAATTTCACTTTAAACCTCCCATTAATGTTCTAAAAGCTCCGAGATTGTCCCCGGAGGCCGTACAAGAAAATAGGAATTGCAGGAAGATTAAAATGCTGATCTGGAGCTGCTGGTGCCCCTCAGGAGCTCACAAACATCCACTTGGAACGGGGCCCATCTGGATAGCAGCAGGAATCGCTCAGGAACAAACCTTGAAGGTTACTGAGCACACCAGCTGCCTCTACATCTCCAATTTTCTTTATTTTCACCCCTTCCCCGGCCTGGAAACCACGTTAAATCTCTGCTGGTGGTCACAGGGCTTGAGGAAGGTGAAAGGAGCTCTGGATTTGGGGATTTTGTAGGACACGGATGGGCTGGGAGAGCTCTGGATGCTCTGGGGTGGCTGCTGCAGATCCCTGAGCTCCCTGAATCCATCAGGGAGGGATGGATCCATCAGCAAGGGAATCCATCAGCAAGGGATGGATCCATCAGTGAGGGATGGATCCATCAGGGAGGGATGGATCCATCAGGGAGGGATGGATCCATCACAGGAATGGATCCATCAGCGAGGGATGGATCCATCAGCAAGGGAATCCATCAGCAAGGGATGGATCCATCAGTGAGGGATGGATCCATCAGGGAGGGATGGATCCATCAGGGAGGGTTGGATCCATCAGGGAGGGATGGATCCATCAGGGAGGGATGGATCCATCATCGTGGGGTGGATCCATCAGTGAGGGATGGATCCATCAGGGAGGGATGGATCCATCAGGGAGGGATGAATCCATCAGTGAGGGATGGATCCATCAGAGGAATGGATCCATCAGTGAGGGATGGATCCATCAGCAAGGGATGGAGTGAGGAATTCAGGGCCATTTTTAAGCAGGGTTGGACCAAACCCGTGCAGAAACAGGGAGGGTTCACGGGGAGAACGGGAGAATTTGGCTTTCACCTCCAAAAGCATCCAAAATAAAGGACAAGGATTTATTTACCCTGGCTGGGCCCTGCTCCCCAGCCCCTCTCTGGCACTGGATCCATCGTTTGTGTTTCCTCAGCCTCCCGTTCAAGAAAGGAGGGGCTGGGAACTCAAGAAAGCTTTGGATGCCTTGGCAACCTGCTTGATCTCCCGTTTGATCCCTCCCGGCCCATCAATACCCCTTTGATCCTCCTGTTTCTTGCCTCTCCCCATTATCCACCCTCCTCTCTGCAGGAATTCACTGATTTCCCACTAATTGCACCTCCCCACATCCTCCTGGAATTTTCCCTCCCCTCCTTGGCCCGCCAGGCTCGCCCTCCTCGATTTTTGCATCGCATCCTTCTCCATTCCCGTGTCAACCCCTCAGTCATGGGGACACCACAATCCTCAGCCTCCAAAATTCGGGTTTACACACAAATCCCCCTTTTTATGGGGTCAGGATGGTTCCTGGGGTGAATTCTGCTGTTTTTTTGGAGTCATGGAAGTAGCAGGTACCGGGTGCCTCTCTCCTTTACCTCGCTGCTGGCAGGTTATTTAAATGTAAATTCCCTTTCTGTTCTCTGCTTATAAACGTGACAAAACCTTCCCTGGTGGAGCTGGGGCTGTGGGAGAGGCACAGGAGAGGTGAAAATTCAGGATTTTTCACAAGCAATTGGCCATTTCCAGGCAGGAAGGGGCAGCTCTGCACTGGGACACACTGGGTTGAACTGGGATTGTGCCCGGGCAAGGCAGAGCAGGAAAATCCCTGGGAATATTTCCAGCACCAGGGCCAGCAGGGATTGTTCCCCGTGGTGAGGATTCCTTGGATTCCTCTTTGGTTCCTGCAGATGTGGCACTGGGACAGCAGTGGGTGTCCCTCTCCTCTTCCTAGAATTCCATTGCTTTGTGGTTTTCCCCTCCCAAAAAAAACTCCTTCCCCATGGTTGTTATCTCCATTTTGTGCAATTTCCTCAATTTTTGGCCCGTTTGGGACAGTTTTCCACCCAGAGCCCCTCCAGCCTGATCTTCCTCCCTCTGTGCCTTTCAAAACGAGCTTTGACTGAGCAAAAAAAGAGACATTTCAGGATGGTGAGATGAAAATATTGCAGTGGCTACAAGAACAGGAGGTTCACAGGCCTGGAGGGACCACACTTGATGAAAAAATCACTTCCTACTCACAATAAACTGTGATTTCTTGGTGAGCATTTTTGAAGCCTCACGATCTCGAGTTGAATGCGGGGAAGTTCTGGATCCTGAACAAATCTTCTCAGCTGTCCATTGCTGCCAAGAGCATCACCTGCACTCCCTGCTCCTCACTTAGCACCAGCAGTAGGTGTTGAAGGCTAAAAATGTTGGGTTTTTTTTCTGGGAAAACGGGACAAAAAGGGGAGATTTCCAAGGAGGAATATTTTAATTATTTTTTTTTTTTCTCTGATAAAAGATGAGTGTGCTCTAAACTCCCTGGAAAGGGCAGGGTGCTTCCCAAAAAGGGGGGTTTAGGTACTTAAAGGTGCAAAAATAGGAACTGGCATCTTTTTGTTCTCAGGCTGAGCTGTGTGAGGTCCTTGGCCTCACCTCCAGCTCTCTCTGAGTCGTTCTCCCCATCAGTTAAGGATGTTCTCAATCCTTAAATTCAATTCTGTCTCAATGCCACCTGAACACCAGGATTTGAGGGCCAGGGAACGCAGGGAGTGGTGGAAGTGGGGAGAGAGGGAGAGAAAACTGCTCCAAGGAGGAGGGGAAAAGCAGCAGAGCAGCACAAATAAACCAAGAACGGGCTCTGAAATGGAATTCTCCCTCGGAGCAGCTGCTAAAAGTCACATTTCAACCAAAAAGCAGGAGAGTCCTGCTGCTTCCCCCCATTCTCCACCCCTTCAGCAGGGCTTTTCCATGGAGAGAGGACCTTGGAGCACCCAAATAAACTCTGGTTTGAGACAAGACTTTGGGAGCACCCAAATAAACTCTGGTCTAATTTTAGAGAGGACCTTGAAGCACCCAAATAAACTCTGGTTTGAGAGAGGAGCTTGGGAGAACTCAAACTCTGGTCTGATTTGAGAGAGGATTTTGGGAGCACCCAAATAAACTCTGGACTGGTTTGAGACAGGACCTTAAAGCACCCAAATAAACTCTGGTTTTAGAGAGGACCTTGGAGCACTCAAATAAACTCTGATCTGATTTGAGAGAGGACTTCGGGAGCACCCAAATAAGCTCTGGTCTAATTTTAGAGAGGACCTTGAAGCACCCAAAGAAATTCTAGTCTGGTTTGAGAGAGAACCTTGAAACACTCAAATAAACTCTGGTTTGAGAGAGGACCTTGGGAGCACCCAAACAAACTCTGGCCTGGTTTGATCTGAGGCCAGGTGAGCTCAGCAGCCCTCCCACCAAATCTCAGCCGTGCTGGCATCACCTCCACCTGCATCCTGCTCCTCCAGCAGCTGCCTGCTCTGGATTCCCTGCCCTGTGTCCAGCCAAATCCCTGCCCTGGGGCTTGGGAAAATAAAGATGTTTTTTCTGTTTTATTTTTGTGCTGCTGGAACGCTGGCAGAGGTCGGAGCTGCTGCTTCCAGAGAGGCTGTGAGGATCCCTGCAGGATCCACCCACCCCCAGGAGCTCTGTTTGCAGTGCAGCTTTAATTACAGATGAAAACTGAAGTGTTGGTGTGAAGTTGGTCCCCCCAGCCGAGCTGACAGGAGCAGCTGCTTGGGTTTTACTCATTTCCTCTCCTGCCTCTACCTCTTGGCTGCTGAGTTATTGATGTCTCTTCCAAAGACCAGAGCTGCCAGAGCCCTCAAATGCTTTATTTTATCATTTGTGTGGTGTTTTGGGGCTTTCTTAGAGTCCAGAGGAGCAACCTGGGAATGTGCATGGAGCCAAATCCTCGTTCTCCTTCACGGCTCTCTGTAGGGTCAGGGACTGCTCTGACGAGGCTGGGATGTTGGACAGAGACTGAGACTGCTCCAGATCACTCTGGGACTGCTGCTGACACTGCTCCTATGGCTGCTGCTGTGGCTACTGCCATGGCCACTGCCCCATGGCCACTGCCCCATGGCCACTGCCCCATGGCCCCTGCCCCATGGCCACTGCCCCATGGCCACTGCCCAATGGCCACTGCCCCATGGCTACTGCCCCATGGCCACTGCCCCATGGCCACTGCCCCATGGCTACTGCCCCATGGCCACTGCCCCTATGGCCACTGCCCCATGTCCACTGTCCCATGTCCACTGCCCCTATGGCCACTGCCCCATGTCCACTGTGCTATGGCCACTGTCCCATGTCCACTGCCCCATGGCCACTGCCCCATGGCCACTGTCCCATGGCCACTGCCCCATGGCCACTGCCCCATGGTCACTGCCCCTATAGCCACTGCCCCTATAGCCACTGCCCACTGCCCCATGGCTACTGCCCTCTACTGTGCAGTGAAAATTCCCTTGATCCCATCCCACCCCCAGGCTGTGCCATCCCATAAACAGCAAAGATAAACAATCCCCTGGAAGGTCACACCCTACAATCCTCTCACACAATGGGTGCAGAGGCCACAAAGCCATGATCCTCTTTGCCATGCCCATCCCTGGTGCCCTGGATGTGCTCCCTGGGCACCTCTGGGCCAGGGCAGAGGCTCCCTCTGGGCATTCCAGGCTGATTTTGTGTAACACACACAGTGGAACCCTACAGCTCTCCTGAAAGCACCTTTCTAAAGGAGCCAGTGGAGCAGCAGCTTTTCCTGGGGCTGTGTCCATGCCCTGTCCCGATGAGCTCCCCCAGCTCCTCGCCTCGCTGCTCCCTGCCTCACTCTCTGCCTGCTGGCACATCTGATTGCAGCTGTCTGAGGGCAAGGACCATCCTTCTGCAGAGCCCTCGCTCCTCCCAGCGCCGGGGGGATTCACGGCACCTGAAGCTGCAAAGAGAAAGTTTTAATGCTGTAAATGATCTCATTTACAGCAGCAATCCCATTAAAACAACAGCATCAGCTCCGCTGGTGCTGGGCTCTAGATGGGTCCCAAAATCTCTGGGTTCAGATTTCTCCCCCCCTCTCCTTTCTCTTTATTATTATTTTTTTGTTTAATTCCCTGCCTCATCAGAGCTGGGAGTGCACTTTGGGGGCTGCTCCTCATTTCAAGGCTGCTTTAACACTTTAACTGCTTGTGACAAAGGGAAAAGAAGGGAAGGACACGTGAATAACTAAAAAAGAAACAACCGCGATTCCAGAGGAATTCCTGGAAAACTGGAGCAGATCTCGGGCACCTGTGGGAGCTTTGATTCCAAGTTTTTGATGGATTGATGACATGAGCAAGGACAGGGTCAGGAGGAGGATTCTAGGATTATGGAATCCCATTCCAGGATTATGGAATCGCCACGGATCAGGCACAGGAGCCTCGTGTGCCAATCCCAGCCTTTCCCAGAGAAATGTTTCCCTTTTCTTCCCCATTCTCCATGTCAAGAGCTCAGCTCGGCGCACTGGGAGCTGATTGATGCAATCAACTGATGTTTAATTAGTGACCAAAGGGGCTGCTGGTGATCTAATAATCACCCATGGATCAAATCCAGGGTTGTCCCACCCTTTCCCAGTGAAATATTTCCCTTTTCTTCCCCGTTCTCCATGTCAGGATCTCATCTGGGTGTACAGGGAGGTGTTTGATGCAATCAGCTCGTGTTTAATTAGTGACCAACACAGGCTACTGGTGGTCCCTGGGATCCAATAACCACCCATGGATCAAATCCAGGATTCTCCCACCCTTTCCCGGTGAAATATTTCCCTTTTCTTCTCCCTTCTCCACTTGGAGCTCCAAACCAGCCTCACCTCAGTGCAGGGGGAGCTGATGGATGCAATCAGCTCGTGTGTAATTAGTGACCAAGGGGGCTGCTGGTGATCCAATAACCCCCATGGATCCAATCCAGGATTTCCCCACCCTGTATTTCCATTTCAGAGCCGTGGATGCTCCTCCAAGCTCTGTTCTGCTGCTCCCTGAGACCTTTGGAGGGCACCCCAAGATCTGATTGCTCCCTGCCCTGTCGGGATCCCAAAGGCCACACAAAAATGTTCCTCAAATCCTGCAATTCCCACTCTTCTCGTTCATCCCACTTTATTTTTTCTCATGATGTGGACAAGGGTTTCATTTGCTGACGCCACGGGGATCAGTGCATAAAGATAAATCCTCCGTGGCTCGGCAGCTGATTCCCAATCTTTTATCTGAATTACTGCATCGATCCCTGGGAAAAATGAATTGCAAATAAAAATACAAGGCAATTAAATGCTGGGCAATTAGCACTGAGCCTCGAGGGAAAAAATGGCTTAAATATAAATGGGAGAGCTCAGTAATCTGCTTTTATTTCTGGTTTTTTTGGAGGATATCAATCCTGATGTTAGGGAAAATAAATGTTTTCCCTAGGAGATATTTTCTCTAAGAGGAAACACTTCCAGTTATCCACTGGTGACCTCCTCTCCATCATCTGGAGCCATTTATTTTGGGAATAAATACATTTCTCCAGTGGCTGGATCCTCTGTGGTTGTTTCTGTGGTTTGAACATTGATTATCTCATCAAAAACCTGGAATGACCCCACTGACTTTGATTGGAATGGTGAGATTTGGGATAAATCCTGCAGGGGATCCTTCCAGCCTGGGGTGTGTGGGATGTTTTAGTTTAAATTAAAAGGGCCTCTGAAATAAAACCCCACTGGGAGCAGCACAAGGGAACAGGGAGCACTTGGGATTCTGTTTGGAGTGTGTGAAAAGAACACCCCTGCCAAAAAAAACCCCAAAACTTTTCATATTAATTCCATAAATCTCCTATCATTAAGGATTTATGGATGTGGACTGGGAAGAGAAAAGGCAGGAAAAGGGAAAATTGGATTGAATACTGGAAATAAGAACAAGGCATCCACCAAAGGTAGAGATGGGTTGGGATAGGCGAGGCTTAACCCTTAGGCTGTGCCTTGGGAACACTGAGCTGGTGTTATCCATGGAAAACACGGAGCAGGGATGTTTATGGGGATTTATTCTCCATCTCTGAGCCCTTGTGAGGGTGACAAGGACCTCCCAAATTTCCATGTGAGCCGGGGAATCCAACTGAGCATCGATCCCAGTCCAGGAGACGCTCATGGATGAGATTTACTGAACTCCCAGCCGGCCCAGCCCAGCCACCAGAGGCACGAGCGCAGCTGGAATCCCTCATCCCATCACTCCTGAAATGTTCAGTGCACTTCTCAAAGCTCAAAACCCGCCCAGGACGGGGCTCTGCTGCAGCCCTGAGGATGGGAGCCATGTGGACATCGAAAAGGCCTCTGTGTTAGGAGGGATTAAAAATATCAAGGGTGAGGAGAGGAATTCAAAGAGGTGATAAATGGCTCGGGGAGGTCAGCTGGGTTGGCTTTCCATAATAAAGGGATGCAATTACATTAAAAGAGGATTCATTTGGAGCTGATAAAAGGAAATCCTCCTCTCACACGCAGAGCATTCGGGCAGTGGCGATTTAGGAACAGACAGAGGGAATTGTCCCAAAAACCGGGACATTCCCGGAGGCAGAGCAGCCTCAGCTCCTCAGGGTAAAGGGTTGGAAGGGGATCCAGCTCATGCCTTGGAGAGAGAAGCTCAGGAAAGGCTCCCTTTCATTCCAGAGGAATTTTCCCCCGTCCACAGCAGCTTTGGGATGGAAGGGAATGACCTGGGATCATTCCCTGGCTGGCCCGGGTTGTGGCACCCATCAGTGGTGACAATGACAGAGGGAAAAACATCCTCAATTCTGCTCTAGAGTGAAAAGATCCAGCCTTGCAGCTACGAGAACCTCTGCCAGAAATAAATGAGTAATTACAATAAATTCAAGACGATTTCAAGACCATTTAAAGCGTTTTTACCCTCTCCAAGCTCAGCAGCAGCAAGACCCAGCCTCAGCTTGGGGTGTCGGGAGAGCCTTCCCTGACCAAATCCACCTCAAAAATGGGCAAAGTTGTTTCATTAAAATCCCAGAATGGTTTGGGGTGGAAGAAAACTTAAAATTCATCCAATTCCAAGTCTTCCACTATCCCAGGTGGCTCCAACCTGGCCTTGGACACTTCCAGGGATGAGGCAGCCACAGCTGCTCTGCACAGCTTGTGCCAGTCCCTCCCTCATACTGAAATATTTCTCCCCAAAATCCCGCCTAAATCTGATTTCTCCAGTGCTGATTGTTAGAAATAAAGGGGGGGAAATTCGTGCCCGAAAATGTTATATCAAAATGAAATAAATAAAAGAGATTTTTTAGTGGTGACCAGCTGGAGAGCACACAGGAAAAGGGTGGTGGCACTCGCCCGGGAACCAATTTACATCTCAAAAATAGTACTACAGAGGACAACGGCACGCCAAGAGTTTCCTGGCAAGGATGACAACCAAATTGATCAACCATCTCCGGAGGATCTCCCACCCCATCCAGGTGCTAACGACCAGACCGGACTGAGATAAAGACCATCAGGAAACATCAGATAACACCTCCGGATGATGAAAATT
>JAVTVJ010010181.1:0-16211 GCA_034509425.1 Eopsaltria australis | reverse complement strand
CTCTGTTCCAGGTGGCTCCTGACCCCCAATCCCTGGGGAATGAGCAGGAGGGTCCCGGTGCTGGCAGGGAGAGCAGGAGACCCCCCTGTGCTTGCCCACGCTGTGCCCTCTCCTTGTCACCCCACTGATGGGGACAGGACGTTTTTGGGGCACCGAGCCAGCAGGAATATTAATGACATTCCCGACGGCCTGCACTCCAAAATAACCAGGGAGCTGCCAGGCCCAGCAGCATCTTGGACTGGGGGTTTTTTTTGGAGTAGGGACCCTCTTCCCACAGATGCCTGGAGGTGTGTGTGGAGCGTCTCATGTTGTCACTCCAGTTACAGCTGCAGGAAGGGAAAAAAGCCCCAAAAAACCCCATCTTTGGGTGTCGTAAAACATTTAAAAATAGGTTTATTTCTTTGCAACTTTAAAACTCTGGGAAACTTGGCGGGTGCTGACAAAACGTTGCTTTTGGGGGCTTTTGGTGTTGAAGGGTGTTACCATCGCGGGGTGGTGGGAGCGGCAGATCCCGCTGGGATCCTGCTGGGATCCAGCAAAGCCCATGGAAGGAGGAGCTGGAAAAGCAGCACCCTGAGGTGTCAATGCTGGCTTGGAGGCACCTGGGAAGGATGGGGTGCCCTCTTTGGGTGCCCTCGGAGCTGGGGGTCTCCCAGCCTCTGTTGGGATCAAGTGGCTGGAAGGGGAGAGGGGCTGGAGGGAGCCCGGGGAAGGGAGGAGAGAGGAGTTTGGAGCAAACTGCGGGAAATTGCTTTTCTTTTGTCTGCTGCAGCGGGGAGGGCAGCGGAGCGGAAAAGTGTATTTTGTTGATTTGAAACTTGAGTGAAATGGGTAATGAAGACAGATCAATACCAGCCCTTCTGCGTTCCCTCTCCGGGAAAAAAAAAAAAATCCAGCAGCCCCAGATCGTCTGGGCTCACTCTGAGGTTTTTCCATTTGAACTTGGAGCATCCCTGTCCCTCCCTGCTCTTTCCCAAAGCCCCTGGCTCTGCCAGCCTGGAGCTGCTGCCACCATCCCACTCTGGGGTTAAAGAGGAGAAAAATCCTTTAATCCCTGTGGGATCATCGGTGTGAGAGCTGTGCCAGCACCCCGTGCCCACGGAGGGGATGTGGGGACCCTGCCTGGGGGTTCTCCTTGCTGAGGAGGGGGCTCAGTGCTGTCACCTCTGCTGTCACTGTCCCCAAGGAGCGATGGAGCCCAGCCAGGTGTGATTGGGGCCTCCCCGGTGGGAGGGCTGCGCTAACGAGGATGCGCTAATGAGGATGCTCTAACGAGGATCCACGTTGGGCTGAACATGCCGGGGATTGATTCCTCCTGTTCTTCACACGAAGCTGAACATCAGGGCCTGGTGTCCTCTACTCTGGTGTCCCCTCACCTGCTCACCCGGCTGCCACCCCACCCACGGCACTCGAGCCTTTGGTGCTTGAGTTCAGAGTGTCCCTAAAACTGTTCCTAAAACCACCCACGGCCTCAGAACCCAGCCTGACACGTGGGGCTGAGCTTAATTTCTGCTCTGACCCCAGGTGGATTTTAGTGCATTGTCTCACCCCAGCCTGCTGAGGTGCAGAGGGGGCACAGCAGCGTTTGGGTGGCCCTGTGCCACCACTCAGGGTTTATAGGCCATGGCTGGGGTCACCTCGGTGTCAGTGGCATCGCTGCCTGGCCCCAGGCACTGGGAGCACTCCCAGGCTGTCTGAGCCAGCTGGATCCTGGAGCTCACCCAGGGATGCTGAGTGCAGGAAGAGAGGCCGGGATGTGCCTGGGGGGTTGGGGTTGCTCTTCTCCTGTGAGGACTGGGGTGAGATTTGCTCATCCCCTGCCCCTAAAACAGCACAGCTCGAAGCTGCTCTCGGTGGTTGTTTGCTCCCTTCTGTCCTCAGCCTCCTCAGTTTGTTTCTGTTGGGTTTGGATTTGAAAAGAGTGGTTAAAATTAAGAAAAACAACACAAATGTGTTTTCTGCTCTTTCTAACTGGGAGTTAAACCCCAAGATTGGATCAGGGCAGGGACGTGCATCCCTGAGCTCTGCAGCACCCCTGGAGCACCCACTGGAGAGAGAGAGAGGGGTCCTCACCCCGATGATCCCAGAGCCAGCAGGGACAGGGGGCACAGGTCTGAGCTGTGCCTGGGCTGGGCTGTGCGGCTGAGGCGTGGAGCTGGAGCTGCCCCTTCCCGTCGTGGCGGTGACGTGCAGCCCTTGGGGACACGGTGGCTCCTGCGGTGACCTCCCGGCCTGGGTGACGGCACTGCGGGGAGGTGACGGCCGGAGCAGGGATGTTTGGAGGCTGACGGAGGATGTCCCCAGGCCGTGCCAAGCCAGCTGTCCCCGGGGTCAGGAGGGCACCGTCCCTCTGATGACAGCCCCGCCGTGCCGCGAGCCAAGGCCGCCGGGCCGCGGCTTTCCCCGCTCTGCGCTCAATCCGCTTCCCGTAAAAACAACCCAAAAAAAAATCTAGGAAAAATTTCTCAAGAGCCTCGCTCCCCATCCCGCCTCGTTCCACACAGCCAAGTCCTGCTCCCCTCAGCCGGCTTTGGCTCGGGGAGGGAATAATCCCTGGAATACCTGCCTGCTTTTCCACCCACCGCCTGCCGCTCCCACCCCGTCCTCTGGCACGGGGATTGCAGCTGGGCCCGCCTGGAAAAGCAGCCCCTGGAGATGCCACTGGCCGGCCCGAGCAGCGCCGGGTGTTTCTGGGAGCAGCCGGAGCTGTTAGTAAGCAGTTTCTGCGGGGTGGCAGCCGGCCAAGGCGTGAGTCAAACCCTTCCTGACTCGGTGTCTGGCAGATGCCAGCTCGTGACGCGTCGGGCTGGTCCCCAGCCACCGCTGCTGCTGCTGCTGCTGCTGCTCCAGGGCTGCTTCCCGAGGGATGTGCCAGCTGCGAGGACATTCCCCGGCTGCTCTGGTGGCTGGGGGTGGTGGCAGCTGGGTGACAGTCACCCTTCAGCTGGGTGACACTCACCCCTCGTACCCCTGTCCTGCTCTGGTGCCTGGGGATGGTGGCAGCTGGGTGACAGTCACCCCTCGTACCCCTGTCCTGCTCTGGTGCCTGGGGATGGTGGCAGCTGGGTGACAGTCACCCCTCGTACCCCTGTCCTGCTCTGGTGGCTGGGGGTGGTGGCAGCTGGGTGACACTCACCCCTCACAGCTGGCACCCTTCAGCTCTCACATTGCTGACCACCTGCACCCCAGATTCTGAGGCAGTTGCTGCCCAAATCCTGCTGTTACCCAGGGATGCCAGGCTGGCCTCGCTCCCTGCCGTGGGGAATCTCACACATCAGTGGTGTCCCAAGGCCACGCTGTGCTGTCACCCTCCCGGGGTGTGCTGCTGTGGGACTTTTGGCCAGGTTGGGATGGACATTTCCAACCTCATCCCCATCTCGTTTTGGCAGAGCAGTAGTTCCCTGTCCTCATCAGGGGCAGCTGGCACTGTCCCCAGATCTTGGGACAGAGAACCCCCAGCACTGGGCTTTGCTGGCCCACGTTGGGGTCAAGGCAGAGCTGGAACATTCCCAGCACTGCGAGCAAAACCGGCCGTAAGTGGGAATTTCCTCTTTTGCTAAAAGTTCCTGCTTTCCCTGGAAACCTTCACTGGGAGAGAGGAACATTTTCCACGCCGTGGAGAAATCCTTCACGGGGAACCAAGGAAGCAGCAGAGCCCCTCTCAAGTTCACCCCATTCCCACCTCACCCCCACACGGATCCGCCACCGTTTCTCCGTGTCAGCTCCGCATCTGAGCGCGGGTGGGGAGGGGGGGAGGGAAAAAAAAAAAAAAAAAAGCCATTTAATGCAGACAAAGGTTGTATGAAAATATAATTCTGCTTTTGTTAGCAGCCATCAAACTCTAAAAAGCGTCACTTTTGTTTTCTTGTAACATTGTGAAAACCTCGTGTCGGATCGAGAGCTGGGGCCCTCTCGACTAATCGCCTCTCCTTTGTGTTTTTAGATTATAGGGGCAATTAGTGTTGTCAAAACCTCTGGCAATTCTCTTTGCTCTTGACAGGGTGTCAGTCCGCTGGGCGAGAAATGGAAGGTGTTATAACTCTCCGGTAATTAGGATGCCTCCGATTTGAAAATGCCCGCAACCGTGTTCGCGGGGCCGCGGGAGGGGGCGGGGAGCCCGCCCGGGCTTGGGGAGGGGTGGTGGAGGAAGATGTGGAGCAGCAATTAATTAGGGGCTCTCATTCCGAGCACGTCGCCGGCTGATGAATTGGCAGAGGGGAATTAGCGGCGCTCCTGGGCTCTCCTTGCCAGCTCCCCTCCTGCCCAGATGTTCGCCCGGGGCTTGGCACAGCTGGCTGGCAGCAGCTGGGTGCCCGAACAGCGGCTCTTGGCTGGGTGCTGGTGCCACAGTGGGTGCCAGAGCCTTGCAGGGCGCTGGGGCTCGTTCTTGAGCTCCAGCCCTTGGGTGGGAGCTCGGAGGAATTAATCGATAACCGCGCCACGGAGGTGGCTGGAGGGGGAAACGCTGGTGACAAACAGAGCTCGCCCCGTGCCCGACGCCTCCCCGCAGCAGAATGCCTGAGTAAATAGATAAGGCTTTGCAATCTCCCTTGAAGGTCAGCTGGACACCCACCACGGGTGGGAGGGACTGCACGGGGTCACCCTGCGGTCCCATCCCTGCTGGAGTGGCTGGAAAGGGTCCGGACTGGGCAGTCTGGGCATCACTGGGGGTCCTGGGCAGGGGGGGCTGGCAGGAGCCAGGCTCTCAGTGGGACTTTGCTGGGTTCCTCTGCGCTTTGAGCTCCTGAGATCCTGGGATGAGGGGATCAGGAGTTGTTGATTTGGATCAGAACTGGTTTCTTGGAGTGCAGCTGGATCCTGGCTCATGGCTCTGCCTCATCCCCCATGCCAAGGAGTTGCTGCCTCTTCCTGGGATCCTCTGGAAGAGCCCGTGGCTGCTGGTGGCTCCTGACCAGCAATTCCCAGGAAAATAGGGCATCCAGGAGGGTCAGTAAATCCCAGCGAGGCCCTAACCCTGCCCAGAACCTCGGGAAGGGCTTTGGGCCAGTGGGATCAGTGGAAAGCCGGGACAAGGCAGCTCCTGATGGCTCCATCCGGGCACTGCTCCACCTGGGCAGGACCCAGCAGGGCTGGGATCCATCACCGACACCTTCGCCGAGCTCTGCCGGGGGTGTGGAGCCGTGTTTTGATAACCAAAGGCAGGGGCTGGCAGGTTCCCTGGGCCCTCCCTCCTCTTGGCACGGCAGTTACGGGAGTTACTGGTGTCAGCTGGAGGTAAAGCTTTGATGTGCCTGGAGAACCCCGTAACCTCTTCCTCGGTGCTCTGCTCTGCAGAGTTATTTGGGTGATCCATATCTGCCCACTTCCCCGGCGTTTCCCTCCACCCTTCCCGTGCTCCCAGCAGGGGAGGGAGCTGTGGTTTGGTGCCCAATTCCCCCGGCTAAATTGCATTTAAAGGAGAGCCCTCGGCTCAGAGGGGAGCTCATGGCTCAGGAAGCTTCATCCAGCAGCACCGTGGGGCATCTCCCTTCCCATGGGGACAGACGAGTGGCCAGGTGGTGACAGAGGTGTGGGGGACATGGAGGATGCTCTGGGAAAGGCTTTGAATCGAGTTTAGCAGGTTGGGGCTGGGAGTGGTGACGTGTCCTTGCCGTCGCAGGTCCCCGTGTCCGTGGCCATGATGTCCCCGCAGATGATCACGCCGCAGCAGATGCAGCAGATCCTGTCCCCGCCGCAGCTCCAGGCCCTCCTGCAGCAGCAGCAGGCGATAATGCTGCAACAGGTAACGCTGCAGCGGGGCTGCATCCAGCCAGGCGATTCCTGCTGGGATCTGGGAATGCTGGAGTTTGTTGGAAGCACAAAAACGAGTCCTTTCCTCCTTCTGCTTTCCAAATATTTCCTTTGGGATTCCCAGCACGTCCAGGGATGAGAAGAGCTGCAGGTGCTGACAGTGCTGGTGCTGCCACCCTGAGCCAGGGTCTCAAACCCTGCAAAATTCCTGCTCCAGGGCTGATTTGGGGCTGCCCAACTCCTGGGAAAAGCCGGGATCAGAGTGGGTGCTCTCGGCCACTGCTGGGCTTTGGGCAGGTGCCTGTGTCCAGCTCCAGAGCCGAGCTTTATCTCTCATGGCCCTGCTCAGCTTTTCCAGAGATTTTAGTCGGATGGGGAGGGAAGAAAAAGAAGGAGAAGGAAAAAAAAAAATAAAGCAAGATTTCCACTCTGAAACAAAATAGGTCTGCTTGGGTAAACAGCTCCCGCCGGCGGGGAGGAGGGAGAGAGGGAGAAACCCCACAAGCATCCTCCACACCCTTCCTCCTGCCTCCAGTACCTGTTTACTCCAAACAGCCCGATAAGGATTCAAGGTTGGCCCCAGGGAAAGAACAAAGGGTAAACACTACCCTGGGTGGGTCCTTCCACAAGCCTCTTTGGAGCCGGATAAAGAAACACGTTTGACTGCAAATTAAACAACCCAGGCCGGAATAGCTCACATTCTCCACCGGCAGCAAACCAAACATCACACCTCTCACCCCTGACCCAATGTTCCTGCTCCCAGCCCGGCCACGCCGCAGCGCCCTGGCTCGGGCTGGCTCTGGGGGTAAACACCCAGCCCCTCCAAACCTGTTCTCCCGACACAAACAGCCACTGGCTGCTGGCAGCCCCGAGCTGATAAAGCCTTCCCGGCATCCACAGGGACATTCCTGAGCCCTTTCGAGGTTGGGAGGGGGCTGCGGGGTCTCGCTGACCTCACCCGTGCCTTTCCCCCTCTCCCTGCACGCAGCAAATCCATCACCCACGGTTTATTTCGGGGCCAGGGTGATCGCAGCACTGCCTGTGGGCACTGGGACCCTCTCCAGTGGCTCCTTGTGGATCCAGGGGGTTTTTCCCTGTTTTAATGGCCCAGCAAATGCCTCTGCTTTGATTTGATTTCAGCTGTTTTGGCTGAAGCCCCAGCTCTCACAGGCCAGGGGTTGTGGCTGCTCCCAGCTGGGAGCCCCTCGGCTCTCACAGCACTTGTCAGGTGTGTTTTGGGGTCCCACCATGCCAAAAATGGGGTTTCCCCACCCTGAAATGCTCTGTGATGTGCCAGAGCACTCCAGCCTGCTTTTGTCTCAGTGGGCAGCGAGTTGGCATGAAAATAAACAGCAGGGTGAGCGTTGGTGGAGTTTGGGGGATCCAGAGCCCTTGGGAATGCATGCCCAGGGTTCCTCTGCTGCCCTGACTCCCCAGGCGGGTCCTTTCCATCCCAGCCTGCACCAGGTGACACAGGGAGCGTGCCCTGGTGACAGTGCCAGGAGCTGGCATGGCTGTGGCAAAGGCCTCGGTGCTGGGCATGGGGTGGTGAGGTGGGATCGGGGTGCTGAGGTGGGATTGGGGTGGTGAGGTGGGATCGGGGTGCTGAGGTGGGATCGGGGTGGTGAGGTGGGATCGGGGTGCTGAGGTGGGATTGGGGTGCTGAGGTGGGATTGGGGTGGTGAGGTGGGATTGGGGTGGTGAGGTGGGATCGGGGTGCTGAGGTGGGATCGGGGTGCTGAGGTGGGATTGGGGTGCTGAGGTGGGATTGGGGTGCTGAGGTGGGATCGGGGTGCTGAGGTGGGATTGGGGTGCTGAGCTGGACATGGGCTGGTTCAGCTGCTGATCCCGTTGCTCTCTGTCCTCTCCAGCTGCAGGAATACTACAAGAAGCAGCAGGAGCAGCTCCACCTGCAGCTGCTGACCCAGCAGCAAGCCGGAAAGCAGCAACCCAAAGAGGTGAGTGAGCTCACCTGGAGGGCACCAGGCCACCAAATTAAAGGGGGACCAGCACAAAATAAGGTGTGAGGGACCCCCAGGGAGCCCACGGGGAAGGGACATGGGGACATCCTGCTCTGGGGGTGCTGGAGTGACCAGTCCATCCCTGGGAATTGTTGTTCTTCCCCCTTTTCCTCCTCCTCTTCCTCCTTCTCTGCAATCTGGTGCACCCACAAGATGTGGGGTGTGGGGCACCAGCACTGGAGGGGCCGCTGGACCCTCCCTGGTGACAGGGACAGGTCCCAGCCCCCCAGCACAGAGTGAGAGCTCCCCAAATCCCCCCGTGGTGGGATCAGAGCAGGCTCAGCCCAGCCCTTGCCCTGCCAGGCTCAGCTTGGGCAGCCCAGTCCTGGCTGAGCTGGTGAGTGGGCAGGGCTGGTCAGGTGGTAACCAAAGCAGAGCTTTTCCTGCCAGGAAGGGCGGCTCTCCAGAGCCCAGGGAATGTGGGAAGCAGCAGTGATTCCAGAAAAGGGCTTTTCCAGCAGGAGACTGAGGTGGGCAGGGCTCTCAGCCCTCCAGCACCACGTTGGCAGCACTGGGCGGGTCAGTGTCTGCTGGAGACAGATTTTATGTCGCTGTGATTGCACCAATCCCCTTTCACACTGCAGGTTTTGCCCCTGAGGGCACAGTGGTGCCCCCCGAGGGGATGTGGCTGTGATTTGGGGACGTGCTGGTCACACGGAGGTTGGGGACAGAGCCCAGCCAGCAGACAGCACCACTCCCTTCCTTTTCCTTGGGTATTTCTGCCCCTCTCTCTTCCCACATGGGGCATTTTTTGCAGTGCATTTTTGCAGAATTCATGTCTGGCGTCGCTGCCCCTGCACTGAGCGTCCTTCCGTGGGCTCCCGGTGACAAGGGACGTGTTCCTGAGCCACTCCCTCCACATCCCTGGTGCCAGCAGCGGTGCTGGGGCTGTTCGTGGCCACCACCCTTCCCAAAATCCAGCACTCTGATGGACACCCAGCACTTAAAACTCAGCTTTTTGGCAGGCAGGGAAGACTTTTAAGCCCAGGCTGTGTGTTGGGGTGGCACCAGGGTGGCTGCAGTGGCTCAGGGTCACTGCTCCAGGCTCCCGCTGTGGGATGTTGGTGAATTTACAGGGTCGGGTTTATCAGAGCCATCTCCAGGAGCTGTGAAACGGGGGAGGAGTAAATGTGAGCTTCCTCAAGGACTTTGCTGCTGGCCCTGGCGCTGTTCTCTTGCAGCACCGAGCAGGGATATAATTAAGCTCTAACAAAGCGCTTGCTTAGCGGGCTCCGCTTTAAAAAGCGCGTGTTAACTTTTAATTAAATGGTACAGAGGAGACGGGAAATTTATCCACCAAGAAAGGCTGGAAGGTGGGGGGAAGGAAGGGGTCTTGGATGCTGCTGGAGGGGTTTGTGTCCAGCTTTCCAGCTGGGAAAAGCACTGAGGGGGTCCCAGCAAGGGGATGTCAGTGTTTCCCCTCCTCAAAATCCTTGGATATGGTTTGGTTTCACCCTGGAAATTTGGGTAGCCGGTGTTCCTGAAGTCTGTGCTCGTGTTTGCCTGCTGGGAGTGGCTCAGGGAAGAGCTGGAGTGTCTGGGATGCCTCCACAGAGCCGCCCTTGGCTCCTACATGGAAACCCATGGCCGGATTTAATTCCGGATTTGTAAATCCAGCGCCTTCTGCTTCCCCTCTGCCCAATTCCAAGGGCTCCTCTCTGCGCTGCTGGGAGTCAGCAGCTCCGAGCAGGATCCACAGGTGGGAACAGGGCCGGGAGCAGGGGCAGCATCTCTGAAAGGAGCCAGGAGCAGGGGCAACACCTCTGGAAGGAGCAGCTCCGAGATCTCCCCAGAGCAGGGGCAGCATCTCCAGGAGGAGCAGCTCTGATCTCCTCGGGAGCAGGGGCAGCATCTCCGGGAGGAGCAGCTCTGATCTCCCCAGAGCAGGGGCAGCATCTCCTGGAGGAGCAGCTCTGATCTCCCCAGAGCAGGGGCAGCATCTCCAGGAGGAGCAGCTCTGATCTCCCCAGAGCAGGGGCAGCATCTCCAGGAGGAGCAGCTCTGATCTCCCCGGGAGCAGCACAGCTGGGGGTGCCTGGAGAAGGGGAGGATGGACAAGAGGATGGAAATGTGTGGGAAGAGCCTGTCAGCAGCATCCTGTCCCTGAGGATGCGCGGCTGCTCCGTGTCCATGGGCTGAAGGAGCTGAGTAGGGCAGCTGATCCGTGAATTCCTGCATCCCGCCAGGATGGGGCTGAGCTGTGGCACATCCCAGCCCATCCCAGAGCATTTTCCTGTGCTGGGGCATGAGTGCCACCCCCAGCCTCCAGCAGCATCCTGGGTGTGGGGGAAACACGGAGCTGTGCTGCAGCCCCTCATCCTCGTGTTTCCCATCCCGCTCTTCCCACTCGGCTCCTCCAAGCAGCATCGGGGTGCAGAGACCCCAGAACCCCCTGGGAGGGTCCCCAAAGCCGCCGAGGCTGGGGATTGTCCCTCTCCCGAGGCAGGCAGGGTGGGGAGGGGGGGCTGCTGGCGCCTAACCCCGGTGTCAGCTTAATGAAGTGCTGCTGTCAGTCCCGCGTGTCACGGCGCAAACTCCTCCTGATGTGCTCATAAATCAAAGTGACGGCGCCTCTTGCCCCGGTGGCTGCACCCACTGAGCTGAGTCTAATGCACGGATGCTGCAGACCCCCAGCCCCACACCCGGAATGTGCTGGGAATGGGCTGGGAATGAGCTGGGAATGGGCTGGGAATGAGCTGGGAATGAGCTGGGGGAGCCAAGCCCAGGATTCAGCCCCAACGCAGAGCCAGCTCCTCTGGGAGTGGCTTTTCCGACAGGAATGAGGCTCATGGGGAGCACCCGGGTGTGAGATTTTTGGGAGGGCTGGGGCTGTCATCCAGGCTCTCCCCAGCCTGGTTTCTCCAGGGAAAGCTTGGCTTGGAGCCCGCGGGCTGTTGGATGGCTCTGCACCTCTTCACCCATCACTCCGGGGTTTTGAGGTCTGTGGTGCCACAGTTGTTCCCTAGGGGTGGCAGATTGGCTTCCCCACAGGATCAGGCCCTGGTTTGGCTTGGATTTGTGTTCCTGGGGCTGCTCCTCCTGTTCCTGGTCTGTGGAAGCTGGAGGGACGTGGATTTGAGGCATGTGAAGGTGCAGGTTCAACCTTCACATCACCAGGCTCACCAGCATCCCTGCCAGAGCCACGTGTGGGGTCAGGGCTGCCTGGGGGGCTCAGGGGGTTGAATCCAGCCAGGCCAGGTCAGGAGAGCCCGGCTGAGCTGTGGGATGCAGGCAGAGTGCCCAGGGATCCTCCTGACCTCATCCCCTCCCAGTTCCTCAGCCTGGAAGTGACGTGGATGGGGCTGTGTTGGAGCAGAGCTTGGGCTTGCCCTGGAGCCCTCGGGGAGGGCGGTGGTGGAGCCAGGAAGAGGAGGAGAATCCCATCCCATCCCATCCCATCCCATCCCATCCCATCCCATCCCATCCCATCCCATCCCAGCTGCTGTTTCTAATCAGGACAGTGTGTCCATCGCACAGGGTGGCAGAGCTTCCTCTGGCCGGGAGGGGACACCCTGGGGGACAGAGAAGCCGCTGTTGAAGCCCTGGGGCTGCAGCCTGGTCCTGCCCTTGTCCCTCCATCCTGCTGATCCCACGGCCTGGAGCACTCGTGGCTCAGGAGTCAGGGATTTCTCTCCTCTGAGCAGGAATTGCTTTGATTTGTGCCTTGATCTTTAAGCCTCAGAGGTGCAGGGCTGAGACAGAGCCAGGGAGGATCCAGATCTGACTCTGGGGAGGTGATTCTGCTGTGACCATGAGGCAGAGAGGACAGGGAGAGTCCACACATCCCTGTGAGGCTGAGAAACTGGAATTAAACTCCATCTGTGCCTTAGACAGGACTTGTGGTCGTGCAGAGTGGGATTTGGAGCCCATCCTCACCCTCTGATTCACAAAGCCAGGGCTGAGCATCAACAGCATCCACAGGGATCCACCTGCATCCAGGGGGACCCAAACTCAGCCATGGACTGGGATTGTACCAAACTCAGCCATGGACTGGGATTGTACCAAACTCAGCCATGGACTGGGATTGTACCAAACTCAGCCATGGACTGGGATTTTATCAAACTCAGCCATGGACTGGGATTGTACCAAGCTCAGCCATGGACTGGGATTGTACCAAACTCAATCATGGACTGGGATTGTACCAAACTCAGCCATGGACTGGGATTGTACCAAACTCAGCCATGGACTGGGATTGTACCAAACTCAGCCATGGACTGGGATTGTACCAAACTCAGCCATGGACTGGGATTGTACCAGACTCAGCCATGGACTGGGATTGTACCAGACTCAGCCATGGACTGGGATTGTACCAAGCTCAATCATGGACTGGGATTGTACCAGACTCAATCATGGACTGGGATTGTACCAGACTCAATCATGGACTGGGATTGTACCAGACTCAATCATGGACTGGGATTGTACCAAACTCAGCCATGGACTGGGATTGTACCAAACTCAGCCATGGACTGGGATTGTACCAAGCTCAGCCATGGACTGGGATTGTACCAGACTCAGCCATGGACTGGGATTGTACCACACTCAATCATGGACTGGGATTTTATCAAACTCAGCCATGGACTGGGATTATATCAAGCTCAGCCATGGACTGGGGATGGCCCCAAACTCAGCCATGGACTGGGATTGTACCAGACTCAGCCATGGACTGGAATTACCACAGAGAGTCTGTCTGCTGTTCCCATTGATGCAGCCTCAGGGATCACCAGTTCCCTGGAATTCCCAGTGCCTGGGGGGCCTGAATCCCCACGATGCTCACAAAACGAGGACACCCTGACCGCAGAGCTCCCGTGCTCCTCAGTGAGAATGCAGCCACGGAACCGCTCCTTTGGGGGGCTGCAGAGTGCAGCGAGGGGGGGATGTGCCCCAGCCCGGCTCCTCGCTCCCCGCCGGCACCGTCTGCCCAAACAGGGGGGTTTGGGGGGGTTCACGGGGTCACGGAGCCGCCTGCCCCACTAATGAGGCCGGGCAGCCCCGGGGCAGCTCCCCTCTCCCGGCCGGCTCGGATTAGCAGCTGCCTGTCCCCAGCCCTAATTGAATTCTCTCCCCTTCACTTAATTCTCATGGATTTCTCGGCGCCTCCCCAGGGACCTGTCCTGCCTAACTAGTTTAGGGCCAGCGATGCTGCTCAGAGCCTGGCCAGCTCCGGGGGGGTGGGGGGAGAGTCACCTACTTGTGGGGTGGCTTTGGGGACACCGCTGCTGGCACTGGGCACCCCCTCCCCTGCACCACTCTCAGCCCCTCACCAAGAAAGGCCTCATAATGATCATTTTTGCCAAACAAGGATCATTTTCTGCCTTACAGGAGGCTTCTGTGCCTGTTGCATGCAGGGACCCCCCTTTTTTTACGCCGACCCCACAGCTGAGCCTCCCCCAGCTGGGCTTTGCGGGTTCCTCCCGGCGCAGCTCCTCGCAAACCCCCAGCTCCTCTCTCTCTCTCTCTCTCTCTCGCTTTCTTTCCAGCGCTTTATTTTTCCCTTCCCCTTTTCCCTTTCCTTCCCCTCCTCTTCCGATAGATCAAAGCCTCCGTCCGGCTCAGCCGGGAGCCGAGCAGGCCCCGCAGCAGGATGGAGGCACCGCCGGGCGCGGCGTCCCCTCCGCTGCCACCCCTCGCTGCCAGCGCCCCTCGCCGCGGCCTCCGACCCCCTCCTGCCCCGCCAGGCCGGGAATAAGGCTCGGATTTGTCCCTCCTTTTGTCTCGGCAGCCGTTGGGGAACAAGCAGCTGGCCTTCCAGCAGCAGCTCCTGCAGATGCAGCAGCTCCAGCAGCAGCACCTGTTAAACCTGCAGCGCCAGGGCCTGGTGAGCCTCCCGCCCGGGCAGGGCACGGTGCCCCTGCAGACCCTGCCCCAAGGTAAGGGGAACAGCCTGGGGGGCGTTCCTGGGCTGCAGCGTGCCCAGCTCGGGGTGAGGGGGGCTGGGGAGGGGCTGTGGTGTTGGGTTTTGTGGTGCCCCCAAAGTTTGGGGGGTGATGGTGTCAGTGGTCGGAGCCGTGCGGGGTTGGGCTCTGGGTTCCTGTGGCAGAGGGGTGCAGGGTTGGGACAGCTCTTCCTCTGGCAGAAGGATGCAGGGTTAGGGCAGCTGTTCCTCTGGCAGAGGGGTGCCAGATTTGGGACACCTCTTCCCCTGTCAGAAGGGTGCCAGGATTTGGGACATCTTTTCCTCTGGCAGAAGAGTGTCAGGATTTGGAGCACCTCTTCCACTGGCAGAAGGGTGCCAGGATTTGGGGCACCTCTTCCCCTATCAGAAAGGTGCAGGATTGGGGCACATGTTCCCCTGTCAGAAGGGTGCCAGGATTTGGGAACCAGGCTCTCCTCCCTTCTGGGAGCAGCTCTATGGGTTCTGCCTTGTTTTGGGTTTCCCAATGGGGCCGTGCAGCCTCCCCTCACTGTGCCCAGCTCCAGGTGATGCTCTCCCAGTGCTGGCAGAGATTTGGGGAGTCAGGGGGCAGGGAGGGATCCCTGGGTGCTGCCCCACGTCCCCGCTGACTCTGGTCACTCCCGTGCCACAGCTGTTTGCCCCTCGGACCTCCAGCAGCTCTGGAAGGAGGTCACGGCCGCCCAGCCCGTCGAGGACAGCATCAAGCAGGAAGGTCTTGACCTCACCACCAACACCTCCAACTCTACCTCGTTTTCGGCCGCCAAGGTCTCGCCTCCCATTTCCCACCACCCTCTGCCCAATGGACAGAGCACCATGCACACGCCGAGAAGGGACAGGTAGAGCCGGGCCCTGGCACTTGGTGTTTTTATTCCTGGAGAGGTGGAAGGGGCCGGGATCCACCCCAGGCTGGGAGGTTTCTGCACACCCCATAAATGAGGCCTGGCCCTGTTTTGCTGCACCCACAGAGGACAGGGAGCCGTCACTGTGGGGTCTCCCGTGGGTGTCCCCATTCCTGGGAATGCTGGAACATCCCAGCTGCCCCATCTGAAGGCCCCTTTCCCTCTTGTGCAGCTCTTCCCACGAAGAGACCCCCGGCTCCCACCCGCTCTACGGCCACGGAGAGTGCAAGTGGCCTGGCTGCGAAACCCTCTGTGAGGACTTGGGGCAGTTTGTCAAGTAAGTGTCACCTTTTTGGGGGAGCTTTTTCTGTCTCAGGCTGGGACAGAACGGAGCTGGTGGAGGGGGAGATCCTGAGAGCTTCAAACACCCCAAAACATCTACCCAGAGCTGGGTGACCACACAGAGAAGGAGAAAACACAGCAGGGGAGGTGTCTCAGGTTGGGACAGAACGGAGCTGGTGGAGGGGGAGATCCTGAGAGCTTCAGACACCCCAAAACATCCACCCAGAGCACACGGAGAAGGAGAAAACACAGCAGGGGAAGCGTCCGAGGCTGGCTTGGAGCGGAAGGTGACCCTGCACGGCGAAAGTGGAATGGGATGAGCTTTGTGAGCGCTTCCAAGGCAGAGCAGTGGATGAGTGGAGGATGTGGAGGAGGCCAGAGGCCGGGCAGGCGCGGCAGCCGGCGAGGGGGGCTGGCAGTGCTGGCGGGGGGCGCGGGGGGAGGCGGCAGATGGCAGATGGCACCGCTGACACCGCTTGTGGGCTCCGGCGCTGACTGATTAACTCTGCTGTCGCAGAGCCCTCTGCTAGCGTCAGGGTCAAACAAATTGTTTTCACGCTTCGTCAGAGGTTTACTTAATTAGTTCATTTGCAATTAGATCTCTTTGTAGCCAGGATTTTTAGCAAAGACATCAGAAGGAGCTGACGGGCTGGCGGGCTGGCGGGCTCCTTCCCCCGCCTCCCCGGCTGTCTGCTCGGCGAGCGCCGCGCTCCGCGCCGCCCGCGTTTTGGGCTTTTCCAAACTCATCCTCTGCCCTCTGCCACACTCCCAGGGCTGGCTCTGGTGGGAGCATCCCTTGGACTGTGCCAGCCTGCTCTTTCCCAGGGAAGGAGCCGGGCAGAGGCCTCGCCCAGGAGGATGAGGAGGTGCGAAGGCAGCCCGGGGATGAGTGCGAGGATGATTCAGCCTCCTGTGTCCTCCTTCCTCTGCCTGAGTCACCGGGTGAACCCAGATTAGGCATCTCCTGCTGCCTGGCAGGGCATGTTGGAATGGCACAGGGCAGATGAGCCAGCTCCGGGTTGGGAGCTGGAGCTGGAGCTGGCAGGGAATGCCCAGGGCTGGGTCACGGGGCTGGCAGAGCCCTGTGTCCCCCCTTCCTGCCCCCCTGGGCACAAGGACAGCCCCAGCAGCACTGGGGAAGGACCTCTGTCCCCTCCCTGCCAAGGTGGGCACGTGTTGAGGTGTGGGACAGACAGAAAACTTCCAGCTCCCTAAAGCCAAGCCTTGAGTGTGGGCAGCAGCTTGGAGCCTCCTCTGAGCATCCCCTGTGGAGCAGCTCGGGTGGTCTGTGCTGAGCTGGGCTGGGAGGGGGCAGCGTGGCCCCGGAGCCGTGGCTGATCAGGGCGAGGGGCAGTGGGAAATGAC